>VKOC01008620.1:0-13146 GCA_009364415.1 Spea multiplicata | reverse complement strand
ACAACCAAGATAGATTTGCAGAGAAAGAGAGAAGCAGAAATGCTTCTCTTTCTCTGTGAATCTGTCTGCAATGTCTGGCCTTTTGGAGTGCTACCCCAAAAGGGTGGAGCTACGGTGCACACCATGGGGACAGTCTTTCTCTGTTCCTCTAATCAAGGAATAGGGTGTGTGGAGGCTCCTACCTTTTGAAAAAAAAACCCTGGTTAACGGAGCTGATAGTAGGAAGAAACGGACGAAGAAGGAAGAACAAGAAGAGGCAGGGCAAGAAGCAGAGCTGCAGAAAATAGAGAAGGGGACGCGGAAGCAGTCCACAGGGAAAGGCATTGAGCTAAAGTGTGCATCAGAATTATTCTTTGGTGTTTCGGGGAGACTTGTGACCTCTATTTTCGCATTTACAGAGAACATATTACAATGTTTTTCAAGTTTAGTATGCTGTGCTCACTGTTTCTAACACTACCATCAGTATATCTTTCTGTAAAGCAGACAAGCCAGGGTATTTCCCGAAAGTTATCATGTCATTCCTCATGCAACCATTCCCCCACCAACCTTCTCTACAATATATGGAAAAAATAAATCTGTTCATTATTGCATAACTTTTGTAATTTTGCTTAGGATTTCTAAGAAATAAGACTATATAGCACTAACTCCAAAATAATAGATAGTTTTTCCCTGAAATTAACACTCTGCATAAACAGGTTTTGGGGGCCTTCTGTCTCAAATGTTGCCTCTCAATATATTCTATATGGTATTGAAAAGATAAATGTTACTGAGCCAGTACAAGTAAATTTTTAAAACTAATTTTACATTCATAATATTTCAATATATATTCACTAACTTTTGAAAGCAAAAAATAGCTTACCTTTTGTAACTGTTGTAATATTTGGAGTAGTGAATGGAGGACTAGTGGTTATAGTAACAGGTGTGGTGGTAGAAAAGCTGAATGTTGTGGTAGGCACTGCCGTAGTAGTTGTTGAACATTCATTAATGAATCTGGTGATACTTCCATCCTTGCAAATGGCTGTGAAACAGCCTCCTAAGCCATCAGGGGTTATATAAATTGTCTGATTGTTTGGGTACATTTTGCCTTCATAAGTACAGCAATCTGTAGAAGAACAGTGAGTTTAGTATGTTTAGTGTGTTTAAAGTTATAAGACTCAAAACGTGTATTCGATTTATTAAGAACTTTAATCAGTTGTTAAACAAGGCCGTCCAACTAGCCTAAGGTCTACACTATAGATTGATTCATAGTAGGCATCTGATTATGGAGGATTTCCTCTAACCTTATATGTTTTTTTAAACGTTTCTTGTAATATGTTAAAAACATATCCACTGTCATTTTACCTTAGAATTATGGTTCATTAATGAACATGATTCCTCTACAAGAACTTTAATGTGAATATTTTGTAAAAAATATTATTACTTTTTTCTACCATAGACAGTTTATCTTTTAGAAAAACGCTATAATGGACAATAATATCAATATGCGCGGAACAGTATGTCTATCAATCAATTTACTCAATTTAGAGAATTACATGGGTGAAGTGTGCCAGTGAATAGTTGATCAAGCTGGGCTTAAAGTTTGTGGTTCTCTGAATGATAGCAGTGCCTTTACATTCAAAGGGGATTTATGTGGGCTAGTCATGTAAGACTAGCCCAGCCTACACTCATGGTTAGCTCCCCCCCCCATGAAGCTTTAGCCCTGTCTACGTTTTGGACTAACCTCACCCTCCCATGAAACCACTAACACAGAATATTAAGAGATCTGGATTGCCTGCACTGTCATCATGAAAAAAGGCAGTAAAAAATACTTATCCCCATGCTATACACATATTAATGTTGTAGTCTAGTTCTCTATTGTTTCATCATTCTTTGCCTAAAAAACATTAAGTAATTAAGTAATTAATGCATATTTACTACTTATCTTACCTTTGAGATCATAACACTTCATGCCTTCTTTTGTGCAGTTGCTAAAAAAGAAGAGATTTGCATATAACTTACATCATAAGTTAGAGCTGTCTTTATCATTGGGAAAAACAATTGTAGGAAAAAACTCTCAACTTGTAATCTAATTAAGTGTGAAGGTTTGTATAACAGGGATAGAGTTTAAATAGCACATGTTGGTTCTTGAAGTGCAATGTCCAAAGATGCTATTAGGGAAAATAAAGTAAAATTATATTAAAAAGATAGTAAATATTTTGACCACAGTTAAATAAAGATAAACCATCATGAATATCTTTATGAACACTGACTATCTCTTACCAGGTTGTGCATGTTCCATTCCTAGGTGGTGGCATTTTGTCTCCTATGTGGTAAATCTTGCCATAATCGTCGTAACAGTCACAAGCCGGCACACACTGCATTGTATCTTCATCAAAGTAGGGCTTGTCTTCTGGACAATTAGGGTAGCAACCTACAGGCACAGAATATTTGTAGAGTTAACATACATTACGTGGAAGTATCCTGCTTTGGTTACACAAGTGCATTTGATATATATGTGTATATACATTAATGTAGTCTCCGTAGAATTTTTCATATCTCAATAAAGGGATATAAATAATAACTAGTAAAGGTTACAAATTATTACATTTTGATTAGGGCTCTTATATATTATAACGCAAAGTATGTCATAACGCCAAATAGAATTAGTTGGAATAATCCAGCGGTTGCTATAGTAATCAAACCACTTTTCAGATTTTCTATCAGTTTCACTTACTACACATAAAACTCAATTAATTGTTTTAAGAACAGTTCTTCATTGGCTCCTGCTCCTGTTTCAATTAGTTAATAAAAGTTTCATATGTAAAATTATTTTTTTCCATGGCTGACACAAAATACTCTTTAATAGAGACAGTATCAGTAATTAATGCATATTTTACAAGCTGTATGTTTGATTTCGGACAATTTGAATGCCTTGTCTCACCTTCTAGACCTGGCAGGTTGTGATAACATGTTCCAGCAGGGTTCCTGCAAGTTTTCATACATGGCGCTCCACATGCTTTGTAGTGCCACTCACAGTGTCCTTCAGTATTGTAGAAATCACAGAACAGAGCTGTTTGGGGAAAAATTAGCAGGATATGAATCAAAAAGGGTGCTTACTGAGACATTGAAATTGCATTTCTGCAGCAATCTCATTGGTCTTGTTGAGTTAATGTGTAACAGTAGTAAAGGCGGTATGTCTACTGCTTTGCCCAAATGGTTCGCTTAATGAAAGAAAATTTGATTTTTGAATTAGTGAAATAGTTTAATATCCCATTATTTTATAACACTTATAACAATAATGGTCGCCATACGTACGGCACATGGTTGGTGTTCTCCAGCTGACACAGACTCCAGCTTCACTGCAAGCTTGGGCATACGAGGCTACAGCTGTACAGAAGCACTCGCAGTCTCCACCAGTGTCACAGGCACATGCGTCATTAACACAAGCATCATAATATCTTAGTGGGTCGACCTGGAATTAAAGGAATATTAAGTTAAATTGTATTGGTTCAAATATTAAATGTTTTATAAACAGTTATCTACAAGCACTTCAGTTCTCTTCTTTTACTTTCTCTCCAAGTGTGTCCTGTCTGGCTTATCATTGGAAGAGACACCCAAGTCAAGTTAATACACAACATGGGGACACTGAGAAAATCCACATAACAGGCTACTTTACCAAAAAAGTTACTTATGGATCGCCAGTCTCAGAGTTTTGAAATTTCTTGAGAAGAATCATTAAGGCTAGTAGTAGTCAACTAGCATTAAATATGTTTCCAGGGATGAATCAATGCACCACAGAGCATAAACATATTTAATTATAGCAGACATTAAATCCTTTTTGGCATATATTCATATTTTATAGTACTCGTTAAATTATTTGTTTCTATAGCAGCAGCCTAAGGCTAGACAGGATCACTGATAATTCCAACTTGACCAATTCAATGTGTATTAAAGGGCCACAATGGCAAATGTTTATGCAATGTCTATAAATTAGAACTTTTTGCACACTTGACACATGTGCATCACAAGTAATTTAGCAACCTGTTTAATGAATTAACAATACATACCAGTGAATGGCATGCATTAAATGCATTGCTAGTGATGATGCTGCATTGTCTCTGTGCCCAAGATTTTCTGTACGGGTTGAGACTACAGGGATCTTTGAGGTCCACAGCATCTGGGCAGCTTGGGGAGAGCTTCCAGCTGTTGCCAAATTCAACTACATCTCCTACCACTGAGAAACTTCTGGTGGTAAAGTCATTAATGGCATTTCCATCGTAGTTACCACAAAGTCCACAAACTTTACCCTGTGATGGAAAAGAACAAAATATAATGTCATATACATATTACTTTTGAACATATAAGTATTTTAGTACAAGTAAAACAAATGTTTGTTTATTCACTTACCTGGAATTCTGGCTCAAGTTTAATAAAGATAGTGGTCTTCTTATCCCACACCAAAACGAGTCCATTTAGGGCTTCTATTACCATATAGATTCCCATTTGATGAACCTTGTAGGGCACATAGTTCCCACCATCCCTCTTCACAACCTCAAATTTCTCATCACTGAGTATAAGCTCGTAGTTCTACAGAACAAAAGGAAGAATGTATAACGTTCCGTGATAAATTAAACACAACAATCTTAGGTCTATTGTGTCTTCATCAAAATATGAAATTACTTACACCCAGGAAGACCTTGATGGATTTTGAGCAGGTAGTCCCTGTAGATCCACATGGAATGTTTTCTGTAATTATTCTAAATGTTCCATTTGAGTCACTGTTGCAGTAATCCTTAAGAAATGGAAGAAAACAATTGTATCTAATTATACATGTGGCTATGGCCATTAATGAGGCTGAGGGAGCAAATAATTACTCCCACTGCTATTCTCCAGTCAGCGCAGCACAGAATATGACGTCTGGCCCACAGCTGACTGGTAGACTTGACCTGCGGTAAAAACAAGGCTGCTCACATAGTGTTCAAGCGCCAGAGGTTTAAAGAGCAGGCCCATGGTGTAAACAAAGAGCAGTTTTAAAAGGAAAAGGGTGGCTACAGAGACAGCTAAATGAGGTAAAGTGGTGCAAGAGAGAAAATGTATGTATGTATGTTAGAAAGAGAATGTGTAAGTGTATGTAAGCATGAATGTGTAATTGTGTAGGCATTTGAGTTTGGGAGACTAATAAGCTGTTTAGCAAAGATGAAACAGGGAGGCTGTTGACAAGCTGGTGTTATTGACAAGCTGTTTTGAGGTCAAAGGTGGCACTCAAAACTGTTTGGGGACAAAGGTGGCACTGTGGGACATGTTGCTCGTGAAGTTGGGGTGCCCGGGCAATTTTCACTCCCTAGCATGTGGTTTCTAGTAAAGGACCTGTGTTAAATTGTATGAATTAATGAGAAGTATTGTTGAATATTGTATGAATATGATGGGGGGAAGTTATATTAAAGATCATAAAGATAGAGGGAGATGATTGTGGTGCACTATGGCGTAATATTTGTAGGGAATTGATGGTGGGAGAAATACGATTATAGGGAAGTATGAATATGGTGGTTGGGGGTTAATGGTTGTGGTTGGGTATTGCAATGAATTAGGATGTTGGGAGTGTAAGTGTTCAGGGCAGCTCTACAGTAACACAAACATCTAACACCATGCTCATATAAACATACATGTATACACACACGCACACACAAACAGAAACATAAACATACATGCACACACAATATAACACCATACACTAACATCTACACGCAGCCACTCTTTCACACAGACTACCAGGTTGCACAGTGCTAAAGCTGTGGATGGGGGCACTGGATTCTGGAGTAGTGAACGTGTTTTCTGGGGTAATGAATCCTGCTTCAGTATACGGATGAAGTGGGTTTGGCGGATGCCAGGAGAACACTTCCTACCAAAATTAATAGTGCTTACTGTAAAGTTTAGTGGAGGAGGGATAACAGTCTGAATCATATTTGTAAGGGTTTGGGTCTCTTAATTCCAGTGAAGGATGATGTTAATGCTACAGCATACAAAGACAATTGAATGCTTCTAATTTTGTGGCACAACCTTTGGGATTAATGGTTCTATGTTTTGTCAGCGTCCCTTGTTTTGCAGTCCACTGTTACCTCTCGGTTATACTGACGATTATTGTATTTTTGGTATTGCAAAATAAATTATAATTTTTGGTTTTGTTTTTTAACAGCACAAAATAGTAGCAGAAAGTCCTAGTTAAATAAAAATGAGTTTCAATGTATTAGATATGTATTAAGTGTTTCGCTTAACATAAAATATGAAGATATTATATGAAGCATTTTATACACGGAAAAAAGGTTGTCTAGATTTAAATCCAAAACATTGTTTGTTTGTTTTTACCTAAAAAGATTGTTATGGAATTTTCCAGGAAGTTAGTGCTCAGTCTCCAGGAAGTTTTTATTTAGTTTGCAAATTGCTTGGATGTTTCCAGGATCTTATGAGAACCCACTTCCAGGTTACAGAAACAAAGCAAGCAAATAGTTCTAGTAGACCAAAAAAAAAAACTGAATGCAGGAAAGAGTAAAGTTTCTGCAGTTGGATAATGGGTAAATGAGTCATTATTGAATGAAATAGTAATAAAGGAATCATATCATAGTGGTGATATCTCCAAAACAACTGAAAACATGGATAGACTTTATTCAATTATAAAGATGCCCTGAGCTTGTTTATTAACTGTCCTATCTTCTTGCTATACCGTATGTGTCTGTCCCTCTCATGCACCTCTGTACTCTGTCTCAGAGATTTATCTGCAGTGTGCGTCGTGTTATGCATTATCCTGAAGACTATCTTTCTCCACCCAATACTTGCATATTAACACATGGAAACCAGCATAAACCAACACAATGAAATGATACTTACTTGAGCCAATGTATATTGACAGTCACCACTGAAACTGTATCTTTTGCTGTCAAACGTTTGGTAATGGCCATCTCCGTACACTGTACATGTCCCCAGGCATACCTCACTAGAGCACTTCCACTTTCTGTCGATACAGGTACTGTTGAAGAAAACAATGGGTAAAAACAATGTTCACCATCGGATGAACAAAATGGATCTCTGGTTTTCCTGATTTATACAACTGGTCATTTTACAATGTTATGATTTTCGAAAACAATATGAAAAATAAAGTTGTAAACTTTCAGATTTTTCAGGCTTACCAAGTATTACATTTCACTTGGATTTTAGAGCCTGCTTGGTATACTTCATTGTTATGTAAACATGGACATTCTTCTTCATGTATACATCTTCCTTTCCCATCAGATATAAGGCCTTCAGGGCAAACACAGCCAGATACACACTTGGTACTATACTGCAAAGCAAATAAAGATATTGCAATTTACCAGACTGCAAATATAATATTTTATGACAAACATAATTTAGCTCTGATCAAAAAAAAAACAAATCCAACACTGAAAATGATTTTAATCGATGCTCCATTTTTACCTCCTGTGACTCCTTGGGAAAGATTGCATTGGTCCTTCTCTCACCCAATTTAGGGAGGTGGAACACCTGCCTTGTCTTGATAATCTAATGCTAGTCATTGTGCAGTTAAACTGTAAAGCTTTTATCACAAATATCTTGCAACAAGCTGCAAGATGGCAGCTTTAGGCTACAGTACAAGAGATCTTATAGTCATATTGACGCTTTAACGAAGAGAAAATAGATGATGAATATAGTTAAAATAATAGGGATTGGGGATATTCTGGAAGAGGCTGTGCCCCTTTAGGGGGACTGTGGTCATAACCCAAGGTTATCCCAAGAGACATACAGGGCTATAAATATAATTAATATTGTAGAGCTTCTTGATCCAAGGAGAAATCCGATTGACTTTTGGAGTAAGGAAGGTAAGGTAGAAGGGTTGGTCTTTTTTCCACCTTATGTACTATGTAACTATATGACCTGAGTCAGAAATAAATAGTCAGATGAGTACTCGGAGGCAAATGGTGCATTGTCTTTTTAGTTTGTATACGTTTGAGTTTTGTATAGGCTATAGTATGTGTGTGGCCTAAGAACTGTGGCCTACTAAAATAGGCTTTTACTACATTAGAACACATGCTGTTTTTCATATTTTCTAATATATATTTGTTATAATATTATGTAAACTTTTACAGTCATTTAGACACATAGCTATAAATAGTAGAACTTGGAAAGGTGGCAGACAATGTTATTCCCTCATTTAAACCCCACAACTGGCTCAACATTTCACAGCCTAGATCAGTCCTTCCAGCCTCACACAGATGGAACAAAAGATACCCACGGTGCTTATTCATTATCAATAAAACTTACACAGCTCATGTCTAAGGTCTGGCAGCTCTTCTGGCACTCTGAGCCCTTGGTGCCAGCAGTTTGGTTGGTGCAGTCAAAATAAACCTTTGGGGCATCACAAGCTATGGAGAAGTGCAGAGATGAGATGAGCATCAGTAAGAAGATATTCAATGTGTATTCAATTAATTGTCTCTGTGTTATGATTATAATATCATCTATCTCAAAGTATTAAGCTAGAAGCACATAAGATACTGGTAGTTCTATGGTTGTACTGAGGAGCTTTTGATGGATTGGCACACTCCCATATGTACAGGAGGGTATCTGCTCTAACTCTGCTAGCCCTAAGAGATGGAAATAAACCATAACACATAACACAATACATATGTAAAATGTTTACAATGTTTAAATATCTTTAATCCTAAAATTAATCCAAAAATCAGAAGTAGCTCTCCATTAATGAAATGTTGCCCATCGTGATCTAGTAAATTATCATTGCCACACGAGTATGCAAAATGTGTGATGCAATGTTAGTTTCTTGATAAAAAAATTTTGTGTTTCTAAATGTTGGCCTTATTATCAGTGAGCGCATATGAAAATGCGTACAGGAGAGTACACTAAAATGTAGTCTTACCTGTTATTTGTGGCTGTTGACCAATGCAGTCCAGTTTTCCCATGGTGCAAGTGCTGTGATTTAATTGATAGTCATTAGTTTTCTATAATGGTATGAATGGTTAACCTGTATTTAATCTTGTCTGTCTTGTCTATAGTGCATTACCGGAATGGAATAAAAAATAATTTCACAATGACATGATTTTTTTTTCACAGAATAAAATACATACCATATGGCCCCGTTGTCATGGACAACTTCTCCTGGAGGTACCGCTGTGCCTTTGTAATAGCAAGGACAGGATGCTGGGACAACGCACACACCGGTGTCATCCAGGTAGGTTCCATTCTGACAGATGCAGCCATCGATGGGGACAAAGGAGATGTCACAGGTGATGTCATGTTCACTAAGGGAGCGGCAGGTTGGCTGACAAGTGTCGATGTTGTAACTGTATGATAAAGATTTAGGGCAGGTGGTGGTGTACGTACCTGGGGTTTAAACAGAGAATCTTGGTTAATCAAGATGTTTCAACAATAAACTGCAAAGCAGGTGCCTATCGACCTAGCCAATTGTACAGTATACTATATTGTACAGTATAGTATTAATACTATTGGTTTTAAATTAGCAAAATGTTAATAAATAAAAGATTTTGTTTCATTACCTTTGAGTTTAACTCATTACTTTCTGATATAATTAAATGAGTGAACATAACTTACTGCAGACATTTTGCCTCCATCCAGAGAGCATGATTCCTTCTCTAGAACAGGCATGGACGTACGATGAAAGGGCTGCACACATGCATTTTTCACTCTCTGCACAGTTACATGTGTCAAACATACAGTTCTGGCGAGAGATAAGTATGATAAATTATAAGTTATCAGTATACTACACGGCATAATTACAACAATTATGAGAATTTATTTGAGCATGTAATTAAAATGATGTTATCTGGTATTGATATATCACTTTAATGCATCATGGGGATAGTCTTTGCTATCCATAGCAAGTTGTGGGCCCAGGCCTTCATTTGCTTGGCTTGTCAAGAGAAGAAGATTGCGAGACAGATTTTTTTTATTTTTTAAAAAGGGCTACTTTTAGACACAGAAACCAGACAGGTTGTCTCCTTGTGGTCATTTTATGGCTGTTTCTTTGTACATTGTAACGTGGCACATCCTACTGCCTACACAGTGTGTTAGTGACCAAGAACCACAGTCAGATGATAATAAGAGGCAAAAAAACCAAACTTATTTGACAGGTATAGAAAAAATCCAGGAATTACCTGCATTTCCCATAAATTAACTTGTTTATTATTAATGTCTTATTATTATGATATATTATTATTGTATATCTTATATTACATACATGTTCATTAGATGGTAATTTATATCACCGTTTGGCAATAATTTACATATATAGAGTTTAAGTTCTTGTGCTGCCAAGACAACATTGATTGCCTGATCATCACTCTCTCCAGGGAACATTATCGTACCTTAAAATAAATATCTGGATTAACTTTGAGATGGCATGCTGCAAACATTCCCACGGGATCTTTTAACATGGAGCACCAGTGTGTCGCATATTTCTCTGTAGAAAAAACATATTTTTAGTATAATGCCTTATTGACCATGTAACACCCGCCTCTTAAGCCACGTTCAACTTCTTGGTAGGCAGTTTTCTAAAAGATGGTGAATGTCTTTACTTGCCATTTTCAATGCTCAAGGAACATGGATTTTCAAAGCTGTTTGTAACACTTGGGCAGTTGACTTGCGTCATCCATGTATTCGCAAAGGAAGACCCAGTTCCTTCAATTACCCCACTTAGGACTTTGAAATCATCGGCTTGGATGTTGTTGAAGTTTCCACAGAGACCTGCCAACCACAGTTTTTAATTAGTTAACAAAGTGTAAATTTGTCTAGTTTGTGTTTTTATTCCAGATTCAATCCTCATATTTAAACAGTATAGCCTTTTTTTAAAAAAATGCATACAAAACATTCACCACAGCTAATTAAGCTAGACTGAATGGCTCCATAGTAGTCTCAACATTTGTGTTTTCCACACCAAATTTGCCAAATGAAAAGGGATTTAAGGATTATCTTGATCCTTACCGCAAACCTTGTTTTTATATGTAGGGTCCAGGTAAATGTAGAGTTGCATGAGTGGCACTAGCTGAATCTGAAGTTGAACTCCAAATGTTGTTTGCACAATGATGAAGAAGGAGGAAGGCTTGAAGATGGTGACACTAGCTGAAGATCCATAAAAAATAATTGTTTGCATAAGAGTTTGCATTTCTGAGTCAAAACCATTTCTAAGAGTAACCAAACCATATGGAAGAAAAGAAGGCATCCACTACAATTATGGCCGTTGAATAAAAAAGGATAATCCAACCACAGAGGGGAACTTGACCGGGTAGATACTGAGAACCATATACCGCATCATTATTGTTATTCCAGGAAAATCAAGCCACACTATTTTTGATTGATCAGAACAATTTAGCATTTCAGCTTTTAGACATAATTTTTAATTTTAGAATCACTGCTGTCGATTGGAACACACAGTTAGTTTTTAGTAATCAACCGTTGCTAGAAAATGGAGTTTGCTACCACTTCAAGTGTATAAAAAGTTATCCCACTTAATAATTTACTGATTTGTATTGTTAGCAGCTAAATATGTACTAAACATACCTGAAGAGATAGGTAACTGGGTGAACAATGAGTTCACATACACACTGCCGCATGGTTTGATATAGATAAACTGGTAAAATAACAGGAAGGGAATAGATTAGTTGGTATGCATTTGTAGTGAATGCATCATCATATGATGTTGTTATTGAAGATCTTACATCTTTTCCATTATTCAGACTGAGGATGATGCTTTTTAAACAGGTTTCGGTGTCCGTCAGGCCACACTTACGCAGTTCTCCCAGCACATTGAATGTGTTGTTGTTACATGTCTAAAGTAAAATAATGAAGAAACATGAGTATATGCTTAGTTTAAAGGTGATTATCTTATAATCTTTGCCATTTATCCATACAGACAGAAAGTGTGGTAATGTACAATTAGGTCGCAGATGGTTTTCTGTATGTAGGTATGTCCAGAATTTCTGATAAATGTGTTTTTTTTCTGAATACCCTTTTTCTTAAAAACCATTTTCTAACTAGAAAAATGGATTTCGTGGCTGCAAAACACCAAAAGCATGTAAAGTGCAAACATTTCCATCTAGGGAGTTTATTTAATTTACAAATGGCAAAAGGTTTAAGACTAAATGTTTTTTTTCCACATTCTCCTCCACTACTTCATAGAATGTCCATGAAGACTATGGTATATGAGGGAGAACTAACTAAAAACTGAAAATAATGGAGGAGCACGCGAGAAACATATAAAAAAAAGGATGGGACAACATTCAATATCTAAACACTTTTTTGGAGCGTCATAGCAAAAATCCCAAGGGTATTATTTTCTGTGCCATAGATAAGGCTCAAAGATACTAGAGAAGAGGAAATAATATAAACATTATGAGGAAGAACATGTATTCAATGTGGATACCCTGAAACCACAGGGATTTAATGCAAGTTTGAAATCTGTTTAATTATTCTTTACAACTTTACACTGTTCACTCTTTTTTCTTTGTTATATTGTTTACACTTTACACTCATTTTAAATAAATAAACATATAATAATATATATATATTAACATTAGTTCTCAATAATATGTCAATTGAGTCAGATTCGTGTACAATGAAATTTATTTTATACATATTTGGATATTGTTGTAAATTTTTTTTAATATTAAGAAAATCATGTCTGATACTAAATCTAATAGAGGGCGGTCATCTTCTGCCCAGAGGAGTAATCACAAAGTTCCTTTTTAGTGTTCTAAATACTTCTCCTTTTTCTACCCATCTTCTCTCTGTAGCTTTGTGGACCAATTAAAGAATATATGCAAGACATAAGAAAGTGTGCTACATTAATTAAGCAAAATCAAGTACATGTAAACATGTTTTTCCAATTTCATATTAACAGGCAAAAATGAAGATGTCCTGGTGTACCTTAGAAATGACATAGCTGCAGTCTCCATGGAAGGTATAACGAGTAAAGTCAAATGATGTTATATGGGATCCACCTTCAATAGAACATGACCCCAAGCAAGCTTCTTCAGAACATTTCCACATGCCTCCTAGACAAGTGCTGCGAAGATGTTATAAACAAAAAATTATAGCCAATACAAGTCTGGAGCAGACAAATCCTCGCTTCCCAATGCCCAGTAATGAAAT
>VKOC01008616.1:0-14042 GCA_009364415.1 Spea multiplicata | reverse complement strand
ACTGAGACAGAGCAGGGAGACTCACCGCTCGCAGGGGAGAGAGAGAGAGGGGGGGCCGAGCGGGTACTGATAACTTGGTAAGATAAAACCACTCGGAGCCCCCTCTCTCTCTTCTCGGCTTAAAAACAAAAAAAAGGGGGGCTTGGGGCGGTTGCCCCACTCGGCTCCATTGTCGGGCCGGCCCTGTATGGAATTATTGTTGAGGTATGAAGCAAATTCATACCTGACCTCACAGAATCAAACCAAGCAACCACGCTAGTCACAGGAATGATATTCCTAGACTCAGTAGTCCGACATATAGTGTTAGGGATCCACAGGCAGGGTGGAAACAGGGAATGTTTCTTAACTTTCTTCGGAACAGACAGGGTTATTTTCTTTGTGTACCTTGACATTCTTGAAATTTTCAACCATCCAAACTTGTTCCTCTTATTTTTCTTCCACTGCAACATGCTCACCTGACAAACATTAAAAAGCATTGTTACAACAGGCTATTCATTTTTGTTCTGGTCATGTAGTCTATAAATCACACTAGGTGGCAAAAAAAGCTCTGTCTGTGCATTAAAAGTCTAGGTTCAATTGAAACTTCAGAGGAAATATCCCCTAGAAATATGCGTTTCCAGACTTCCCATGGGGGTTTGCGAGTGAATTTGTGCACAAACTAAACCGTTAGAGGACAATTTGACTTTTTAGCCACCTCTACTGCATACCACAACCATGGCATAGATTTATTTTTTCCTGCTATCAAGTACTCAGTGTGGAGCACAGGTCAAAGGTGCCTCACACATATCCCAGACTCACCATTAAATACCAGTAACACCACCCACCTCAATCTACTATTCCACCAATGTCTCCTGGGGGCTGCTATACTACATATCAGGGGGGGGGGGAGTTACCAATAAAATGTACTTCAGTCACTTGAAAAAGAACAGATGTTATTTAAGAGAACATAAAGACAGTGTTCTAGAATACTACAAAAGGCTATTTTGTATAGGCAGTATACACACACACACACATATATATATATATGTGTGTGTTTTGATTAAAAAAAAAAAACATAAATACTACTTCTTAACTTTGCTGGAATGAGTGTATATGTATGCTATGTAGCATGCTACGTAGTATGCACTCATTTTCTTTTGAGTTTACACCAACTGTCACAAACCCTAGCAATGATTTGCTACATATTCTAATTTCCCCAGAATCCACTTCCTTGCGATCTAATATTAGCAATGTGCAACTTGCATGTCACGTACCAATGACGGTTTGCTTACGGCAGTGTGTTTACTATAGAAGAACATTTCTTAAGTGTTTAGGCTGGATTTGTTTGTTTGTAGATGGTTAATTCAAGCATTTGTAATTAGCTACAGCAAAGTAAATAAATTGAATCACCAGTTCATTCATCAAATTAGCAAATTGTTCCAATACAATAAATTTCCTCTTGATGTGTAATTGAGCAAAAGAAAATACAAAGCGTGTGTATCTCAAGATACATAGATATAACCCTGGTAAAAAGTGTTTCATAATTATATTTTTTGCCATTTTATTTGGTTAATATGTTCTCACAGCCTAGAGCTGCGTTATGTTTGCCAGTGCTCATTCAAGACATTCATCAAACTGAAGGGGGACGTTTGGCTGCCAGAAAATAGTCATTTTTCTTACCAGAGTTTACAAGAACAGACTTTGTATTTCTAAGATAATTTACTTTAAACTGTTCCAGTACTATGGCCAGATTCTTATTTTTCTTCCAGTCTAAATCTTAGAGAAGACAACTGTGGTAGTACCGACATCACAAAACTCACCACTACAATAATTAGAGAAAACATTTTATTTAACTATTAAAAAAAGCTTTTGAAACATGTAGGAGACGTGGTCATCTCATAAGCAAGGTCCTCATATGTATCCACATAGAGGTCCAAAACAAGGAAGAGTTGACTCATCCACGCTTGACGTGCTGGCCCATAAGTTTAATGAGGTGGAATTAGTGCTGTAACCAGTTTTTAACCTCAGGACTTTCAGTGTAATTACCTTAGCCAGCAAACGTAGAATTGAACCAGAACAGAACCTGATTCAGGCTATATTGGAACTTAAAGGGTCAGCAAAAGCACAGCACCTTTTGCCTTTGTATTTAATTGTAAGCGGATAAGAATATAACGGGAATGTTACAGGGGTAAAATGTATTGTTTAAACAGATGACAATTAGAAGGCCTGAGTCAAAGGGCTGCTAGGGTTTCATCCTGTCTCTTTTCTGAACTCTGAGAGTGGATCTTAGCGGTACTTACTAAGTAAAGAAACTGGTGGGAAAAACAGATTTGTAATCTGCCGTGGGTGGTTTTCTCCGGTGAATTCTTGTTACTCAGCTAAAATCACTCCATATTGGAATAGACTGTATTTTCCCAAGGACAGGATAAAACACAGCTGTCCTGATGATGCAGTTTTTGGAGTGTGCTAATAGAATTTCTTTATTTATTACACAATCAGCCAAATGTTGAAATGTGTTGCTTATTTAAATAATGAGGTCTTAAAGTAATTTAGTTTTCACAAAGTTCACCATAAAGACATACATATCTGATTTCCAAATGGGGGGCTTCATAAACTTTAATGAAGGGTCAGTGATACCGTTGGAAGACTAAAGGGCTATCAAGCAGAAGGGATGGGCTGTAGGCTTCCTGTAGAATGTTTTAAATTGAAAGGAAAGCGAGGCTGTTGTCCAATGTAATTATAGAAAAACATGTTATTTGAAAATGTTGTCTCGCTAAAGTGTCGCTGTTTTAGGTGAATGACATGCCGAGCTGCAAGCAATAGTATGTAAGTATAAGAAGTGAAAACTTACTTAGTGTGACACTATATAGATTTTTCTATAATATTTTCTGATAACTCTTTTGTAAGAAAAAATAAACAATAGCTTCAGCTTTTTAATTTTAATAATTTAAACATTGTACACTACATGTGAGAAGGAAACATATTGACGTAACACACTTTGCAGCAGACTTGTGTTTTAACTGTGTATGTCTTAGATTCACAGAGCCTAAATGCTTGTGATTGAGCTTCAAACTACCCAGTGTCTGTACTGGGTAGCCTAGAGCTCAATGCTGCAGGCAGGGCCGGCCCAAGACATAATGCCACCTGGGGCGAAGTTTAAAATGCCACCCCTCCGCCAGGGGTCATTATCTACCCTTCCTCTCCCTCCATACCTCCCTCCCTCCCTATTATTTACCCTTACTCTACCTCCCCCTCCCTATTATCTACCCTATCCCCCCTTACACTTAACTTTCAGCAGTCCAGTGGTGAGTCTCACTGCTCTGCCACGGTGCACGCTGCTTTACTGCTGAGCGCCGGAAATGACGTCCGTCCTGCCTTCAGACGTGCGCCCCCGCGAGGATCGAGAGATCTTAACGGGACGTGCACCTCAATGTCATGAGAGGCTATCTCATGAATATTCATGCCACGTCTTAAAGGCATATTTAGCTTTTTTCCTCCTCCCCCTAATTAAGGGGGTAGGAGGATCTAGGAGGTAGAGGGATATTTAAACCCTCAGTTTGCAGTTATCCCTTGCCTGTGATAGCGCCTTGTTTGCCTTCACTACTGAATCTTCTCTTCGTATATTGGTTACCTGAACTCTGCTTGTACCTGACTACCAGTTGTTTGCCGCCTGCCCTGACCTTTGCTCGTGACCCCGACTATTCGATTGCCTGTTCCCTGATTTATCGCCGTGTTCCTGCACTATTGAGGACCCCTGGTTGCTGATTCTTCTACCAGGAATCAACGTAGCTCCTCATCACCGCTTGGGGGCACCTTTCCTTGTACTGCAGCGTGGATCCACTGCCTGACCAGCCTTTAGTGACACTCTGCTCCATTGTAGGGCTGGGTCACCCAGAGTGTGTACCAGGATCCAGGAAGGAAATGTTAATGAGTATGTGCTTAGGCCTTACCACAAATGCCTAGGACACCACTCCCTCCTCAAATTCAACCCCTACCGCACCTCTTCCCTTCTTGAGCCCAATTTAACTTGTGGATGGGGGCTCCTTGGCAGTGTGGGGGGGTCTGATATTAAAGTAAAACAATGGTGGTCACTCCCTGGTTGCAGATCCTGGCTGTCTGCCAGAGATAATCCCCTCAGCAAGTGATGGGATGATATACGGGATGATATACGGGATGATATACTGATACACAGGTCAGCATGTATGTTAAATCAAATATTAGGTAAGATTTGAATTTTGAAATCAGGCACTACAAATCCCACCATCATTTAAGATGTAAGAAACTCATTTGCTATTGTAACAAATTTTACTACTCTGCCTTTTACATAATTCCTTCTCTCTGGATCAAATTGTGAGCTCTATAATGGTACAAACAACGCAAAAACATAAAAACAGAACCACTATTACAATACATTTGTTGTAGTTACGGATGCAGTTATGTTGTAATGTACAATAACATGTCCAGGTATGTACACGCAGCATGATGAGCAACTTACCTTCCCAACATATTAAATTCCTCTTTTATGCCAACACAGGAAGTACCCCATTCTCACTTAATTAAAACTCAGTACTTTGAGAACATTATGCCTGCTTTTCAACAATAACTTTAACTAGGTGTGGAATTTGTAAAAGTATGCATTTCTCATGACAAAAATGAGTATAATTATGTCATTTAACAGCCATACAGATACACTATAGAAAAATAAATAACTAGATTGCTGTTTTCCCTGGGGCCTGCTGACTTTGCAAACTTCAACATGTGGAAACCAGAGCCCCTTTCAGAAACAGGAATGCTGGGTTGTAATCCTGGGAAAAATGGTTCAGATTTATGTCTCATATATTTCAATGTCTACAATTAAAGGAGCCGAACAGGGTGTTATAGAAAAAAAGAGCCTGTGTTATAACATTCAATGGGAAAAAACAAACAGATTTTCCATGCTTTGGCTTTTATTATAACATCATTACAAAGCTCCCAGCTGCATAGGTCTTGAATTAGGAACTGGTTTTGTTCCCAGGCTGCACCCAATTAACATTTATTGGCGAAATTGCCAGCATATTCAGGTACATTGGTGGATTTGAATTACACTTAATGTGTTTTGCATTCATATGGTGCAAAAAATGGAAACCAAATAGCAAAAAATGCCTTTGAGATAAATAGTCTGGTGAAGCAAAAGTGATTTAATATACTTTATATAAACTATTTCATACAGAAAATAAAGTATTATGAGGTAAGGATTTATTGACCCACACTGTCACAATATACTGCAAGCTACTTAGGAGTAAACCAGGTGGAATCATTGTATGTCACATGTTGTAGCATTATGAGGGTTATTTGGAAGCTCATTATGCATTTTTAGCAATTTATGCTAGACTCAAGTGTTGTTTTGACAATTAAGTGGGATCCTTGGCTTTTCACGGACACTCGTGATACATCTCAGAATGCCCAGTGAAATTGCACGCAGCCAATTCATGCCAGGAACTGAAACCCACACAATGCTCAGTGACAGCACTGCACAGACAAGCAAGCACTATACCAAGCTTTTTTGTATGAATGCAACCAGTCCCATGACAATGTACAAATGTTTATTACTCAATTTTATCAAATGTATGTTTTTTCTTATTGTTTCAAATAGTATATTCCCAATTTCTATGGGAAAAACATCAGTGTGTCTAGGACAATATGTAGAATTTTATAATAAGTGACTTATTTTTCACTAGGTCCAAAATACGTCTCATAATTAGGTTCTAATGAAATTATGTTTTTTGTAAACTGAAACCTCAACTTAAATCTACTTTTTAAGTTTTGCTTTGTTAACCAGACAAGACAAATGCATTCAGTCGTTCCTCTACACTCTAGTAAACTGACGTTTTTGTAAACTTTTTTTTGGATTGTGGATGTATGGGGACATTTGTTCTAGAAATTCAGTTAAAATGATGTATTATTGACTGAGATATGAGCAAATGCTTCTTTATGCAACAAATCCCAACAAAACAGAAGTGACTAACTGAACGTTTTACAGAAACTCACAAGAAAGATCACCTAACGCTGTTATTATTCATTGTTCTTTTCCCCAAAACATCTTCTAAACCCCGTTTATTAGAGTTGCACATTTCACAAATGGTGTACAAGACTAAATATTTCTTGTGTTGTGTAAAAATTGGTGATGCAAAGAACCAAGAGAATAAAAAATATCAGTAGAGAATTACACACACTCATTGCGATCCTATCCCATGCATATTTAAATTCTCTATTGTGCATGCATGTACACCTATAATGAAGTTTACATTGGAACATGCATTACAGATATATCCATGCTTCGCCATGTCTGTTTGCAACTGTCACACAAAGTGCCCTTATACTAACTTAGAATGTTGACCTGGATATATGAACTTTTATGTAGACATTTCTTGGAGCAGCTTAAAAATAAGCAGTCTTTGAAGTGTCACAACCTGCTGTGTGATTTTGCTTTGTTAAGTTTTATTACATTTTCTATAGTCTGATTATGCTTACACTCTGACATTATGTTTTATGGAAACATTGTTAGTTCATCACATAATATCTGGATAATTTAACATTTAGAATGACATTTCAAAACAGTGTTACAGTAAACAGTTGAGAAAACTATTGTCCTAATCCCAGACCCAGTAAGAAAGAACATACTTAGGCTTCACTTAATTTTACCATTTGGCACAAAGACTAAAATCTGACATCTATGTGATTTGCTTATTTGTTTAACAGAGCTGTACTGTTTTGAAGATCTTTAGAAGGCTACATTTATAAGGTTATCAGGATTCTTTTAAGGATAAAAATAAAAAGTGATGGGCATGCAGTCCAAAAGAATTTAAAAAAAAAAAACAAACAAAAGAAAAACATATTATAGATCATTGTAGAGGTGCAACAACAAATAGAAATCCTGCCAGTCTCCATAAAATATGAGTGACAAATAATCTCTACACACACTTTCAGAATAATTTGTTGAACAAAGCAAAACCTACAGCCCATTAACACAATTGTTTGTGCCTTATTTTCAATAAACCTTAATCATAATTATGGCATAAAACAGCTTCATTTAGTTTTTCAAAATATATTTTTCAGCAGTATAACAAACAAATAATAAGGGTATTAGAAAAAAACAAGATAGGTCTTAAAAGTTCACATGTATTTCAATATTTACTTGTTGTCTCCACAGAAGGCTCCTAGTAAACCTCTGTTGTGCATAAGGGTATCCTGTTTATATATATATATATATATATATATATATACTGCCACAACCACAAGGAACTCTGGGTAGGCAACTACTTTCCCCATTTAGTTAACCTAAATCTTGATTCTTGATTCACAGTTTTGAAAGAATAATGATTGATCTATGTCTTATTAACAATCTGCCATGACAAATACATTTTCAGGAATACTATTGTTAGACTGGTGCAAAACAAACCATGTGTATTAGTACATTCCTTTTTACTAGCCATCCAAAAAAAATCAGTGTTACAGTTTGATTCTAGATAATAAACTGATTAACAATATATCATTTTTGTTATAAATGAAATACAGTATGCAGTTTCTAAAGCACACCAGCCATTACAAAATGGTAAAGCAAATGATGTTTCAGGCAATCAGCTAAACAATAAATTAGAACTTATGTTGAAAAGTACACTTTTAGCTAAAATGTGTATGCTGTCAACAATCAGATAAAAACTACATATCTGACAGATGAGTTGTTATACTTCATTATGTGATTAACAGGAACATTTCGGGTAGACACATAAGTGTAGCTCACTTAGCAATTAAAAAAGAAAACTTTGGGTATTTCCATCTCTGTATAGATAACATTCCATTTTATGTCTCAAGAAGACACTTCATGAATAGCCATAAACAATGTGTGTATGATTAAGAAAAATAATTGTATAAAGTAGTGTCTTTCTTGTCTTGGTAAAAGCATTACTCATGGACTCTCCACGCACTTTTGACTTTTATCCCTCACAGCCCTAGACTTGAGCTGGGGCCAGGTATGGCACAATATTTTGCTTTGCATGTTCAAAGGTGCATTGTTATTGTTTTTGTGCATGTGTGTTATTGATGTTTCACATGCACAGTGGTGCCAGGTCTTGGTTAGTCAGTTTCTGTTAAATCAAAACATGCCCAAACCACATCAGCATCTCCAAGATAATCACTTGGTGGCCAAACGTGCATACATGGCTGTGTTGTGGAAATCAAACGTTGTGCTGACCACCAGACTTCTTTGAATGTATAAAAGTTTATTCCGGATACAAGCAGCTGCAGGGAGATCTGCACAAAAGTAGGCAAATCTAACAGCTTTACATTTTCACACACTATATATACATTGAAAACAAAAGAAAATAAGTAAACTCCTACAAAAGGGCTGGCACACTTGTATTATTTCTGGGTTTACCATAAAAGGCAAAAGCCTAACCTACATATCATTAATATGTATGATATGGGTGGGGTTTTAGTTAATTGAAGCAGACATCCTGTGCCCGGAAGTTGACCCTGAGCCTACACTTATGGTCCAGTTTCTCACCAGCTGTGTAATTTAACCTATGCCCTCTACCATACATATCCTGTTCCTCAACAGAACAATACTACCTCCCAGTGTATCAGACTCTTATCACCAAATAGCAGAAACAGTTAACCTCTTCCTACCCACTCTCCACATCCTAAGATTCCACAGTCCCCCCTTTCATGCTTTAAAGATTCCATGAAGCATGACTCTTAGGCATTCACCCATTGTGTTTAATACATTTGTGGGCAGCCAAATCTTGGTCAGCGTCATACACAGATAATAAACGTGTAAATTCTTGGTTTGTAATTTCTTGATTCTTGTTTTTGATATTAGAATCTCCATTAGCACTAGGGGGACATTCATGAACGGTCTTATCAATTAGAACAGGATAATGGGCAATAGACGAGGTAGCAGAATTCCAACACTTAAGGAGTAAAAGTTTCAACACTGTTATGGAGGCAAATATGGTTGTGAGGAACAGAGCCCCTATGATCAAACCATACAAAATTTTTGATCCTAACGCCCCAAACCAACTACTTATTCCCCAATCCCCAGAAGAAATTTTAAGGGAACTTTGCATTTCGAGTACTTCTTTCCTAATCTCGCTAACCGCTAGAGTAACATTTTTAGAGACGTCTGGAACATAAGTGCAACATTCGGAGCCCACTAATGAGCACACGCCCCCTTTAATTGCTAAAATAAAATCAAGAGCCATACGATTCTGTAAGGCAACTAATCGTAGGGCTTGCATTTCTGCTGTAATGCTTGTGAGAGCGCTTTCTGTTTGATTGGCCACAGTTTCTAACATGATCGTTAAAGCTCTAATTCTTCCCCAGTTATCATAGACACCAGTCGAAGGAATTATTATATTTATAAAATTGTCCCAACTACCCATAATCTCTGAGAAGGTCGGTCCATTTTTATGGTGCCTTTTAGATCTATGAAGCCCAAATGTAACTGTTGGTCTTTCTTTAGTATGTCTTATTGCAGGGAGTATGTAGGCCAAATAACATGATCCTTGCAAATTCTCAGGTAATCTAGGATACGCATAATTCCCACATACCCAATAAGACCCATTTAATGTCACATAAATATGTGCTTTATTACAACTTACCCATACCCAAACATCTTCTTCCCATGTAATGTTAACTAGATGTACAATGACACCTGATTCCTGCATAACAGGGGGACTTGAACAATTGCATGTAAGAGTCTTATGACACTTACTAGTTCCTACAAAAATACCCCCCTCAACATTTGTTCGTTCTAAACATAAACCCCCAATGGTCTGAACTACTGTTATTCTTGGTGCATTTGCTTCAAGTATCTTTGAAGAATTATAGGGCTGAACATATCCTGTCCATGCACTCAGTTTAGTTTTATGACATCCAAGACCTATTAGAAAGGGAGGATAAAGAGTTTTAGGGGGACCTGGGAGTTGAACTTGAGTCTTATTTCTAAATTGTACCATTTCATTAATACAATACTCAGTACTATTGAATGGGTATGGTATAAAAGGAACACCTGTGTCTGAACTATGAGGCATGTGAATACAAACATAACATGGAGAATCTTGTACATTCTCAACATATAACTGTTAGTAAGAGCTATATAAGAGTTCTGTTCATAACATTGCAATAGAATTAATAAAAAGATAGAAATACAAAAAGAGAAAACAATGTTGTAATTAGGAATTTTTTTTTTTTTTTTTTTTTTTTAGTACTTATTAATTATACTATCTAAATCTAAATAAACAACATAACACAGAACAAACAAAAATTAAGCTATACGTATTTGATGTATAAAATTAATAAGAAACTATCAGTCTTTTAAATCTTTTGGAGGGGAAGCAAGCTTGCAATGGGAGATATGGATCCAGGAAACAAGTTCGGAAATTTTAACTGCAGTCTGTGTGGTAAGTAAAACTTGGTAGGGTCCTTTCCACCGTGGTTGGAGAGCGTTCTTTCTTTGAAAACTTTTAACCAGGACCCAGTCTCCAGGTTCAATATGGTGCAGTTTTTCTTCAGATGGTGTTGGCTGTACAGCTTTGACCTGTGAGTGATGAGACTGCAATGTTTTCATTAGTGACATGCAATATTTTTGTACAGTTTCATCTGCTAAAACCTGGTCTTTAATTAAGAGTTCTTTGTTTATCCCCATGCTCATTGGTCTCCCCATTATAATTTCACAAGGTGACAGCTTGTGTTTCCTAGCTGGAGTTGCTCTCATAGACATCAGAGCTAGAGGAAGAGCATCTGGCCATTTTAATCCTGTTTGAGCTATAATTTTTCCAAGCTTGGTTTTAAGAATTCCATTCGCTCTTTCCACAGCACCTCCTGATTGTGGGTGATGGGAACAATGTAGGTGATATGTTATCCCCAATGCTTTCGTAACCTCCTGGACAATTTGTCCTGTAAAGTGAGTACCTCTATCACTATTAATAGAATGAGGTAAACCATATCGAGGAAAAAATTCCTGTAGTAATTTTTTTGCTACTGTGCGAGCATCTGCATGCGCACAGGGGTATCCTTCAATCCAGCCGGAGAAGGTACAAAGAATTACCAATACATATCTGTATTGCAAACATTTAGGTAATTCTATAAAATCCATTTGTAAATTAACAAATGGTCCCCATGGTGGTGGGTGATGACCTGTCCTTGTCTGTTTCACTTTCTTTCCTACATTGAATTGCTGACATATTAAACAGGTGGAGCAGTAGTGTTGTGCTATAGTACTTACACCTGGAGCATACCATTGTTTGGTAATCAAGTCAATTATCCCCCCTTTGTTCACATGTGCCACACCATGATACATGCGAACAAAATAAGGTAACAATGCAGAAGGAAGAACTGGTAAGGCATTAGGGCCATACCACATGCCTGAGGAATCTGAGGTGCATCCCTCATTAGACCAAGAGGTATGTTCCTCTGGTGGGGCAGCTTTATAGAACGAAAGAAGGTCTATAGGAGGTACAATATCCTCCTGAATTTGAGCTTGCAGCACTTGTATAGTGGGAACAGTGAAGGTGGCTGCTTGCTTTGCAGTAGTATCTGCAAACGAATTACCTTTGGAAACATAGTCTGTGCCTTTTGTATGGGCAGAACATTTAATTATAGCTACTTCTTTGGGAAGCATTAGGGCTTGTAACAATTCATGCACATATTTGGCATTTAGAATAGGGGTACCTGCTGATGTGAGGAAACCTCTAATTTTCCATAGCCCTCCAAAATCATGTACGACCCCAAAAGCATACCTGGAATCTGTATAAATATTGGCCGTTACTCCTGTTGCTATAATACATGCTCGTGTTAGTGCAATTAATTCAGCTACCTGTGCTGAATGTACATGAGGAAGTGAAGAAGCTTCCAATATATCAGTAAGGGTAACTACTGAGTAGCCTGCACAAAGGTTACCTTTGTCATCTCGAGAACATGAGCCATCTACAAATATTTCAAAGTGGGGATTTAGAAGTGGAGTATCATATAAGAATGGTCGAAGTGTGATTTCTTGTTGTATCACTGCTTCACACTCATGTTCCTCACCTTCCGACAGATATGGAAGGAGTGAAGCTGGATTGAGAGGTGGACAACGCTTAATGATAACATTAGGAGAAGAGGTCAAAATAATTTCATATTTTGTCATTCTGGCATTAGAAATTTGAGTAGCTCCCTTTAGAAGTAGTGTAGACACAGCATGAGGCACAAACACATATAGTGTACTACCTAGACACATAGTTTGAGCATGATCTACCATAAAAGCTGTGGCAGCTACCGCTCGTAGACAACTAGGGAAACTTTGAGCGACTGAATCAAGGGCAGTACTGAAATAAGCAACAGGGCGTTTAGAAGTGCCATGATCTTGTGTAAGAACTCCTGTGGCAAATCCTCCTTTCTCATGACAATACAAAGTAAACGGTTTATTAAAGTTAGGTAAACCAAGGGCAGGAGCCTGTGTTAATGCCTGTTTTAATTGCTTAAAAGAGATCTCACAATCTGATGACCAAGGAATGGGTTCAGAGACACCCTTTCTCGTGAGGGCTACAAGAGGTGCAGCTATTAATGCAAAATCTAATATCCATTGTCGACAGTATCCAGCCATGCCAAGAAATGCACGGACTCCAGAGACAGTAGTGGGTCTTTTAGCTTCGAGTATAGGCTGAATTCTATCAGATGTTAAAGACCGCTGTCCATGTGACAACTGATGCCCCAAATATGTTACAGTTTCAGAACAAAACTGTAACTTTGATTTATTAACCTTATGTCCTTTTTGATATAAGGCCTGTAAAACAGTGACAGTATCAGTGCAACAAGCATCTTTTGAAGAAGAGGCTATTAGCAAATCATCTATGTATTGAATTAAAACTGATCCACCATTTAACTTTAAATCAGAAAGATCTTTTTTCAAAATTTGGGAAAACAAAGTAGGGCTTTCAGTATATCCTTGTGGTATGCGAGTCCAAGTGTATTGTTGTCCATTATAAGTGAATGCAAACAAATACTGGCTGTTTTTATGTAAAGGAATACTAAAAAATGCAGAACTTAAATCTATCACTGAGAAGTGAGTAGATTCTGGGGGCAATGAAGAAAGAATTGTAATAGGATTTGGAATAGGATTTGGAACCACTGGAAAACAAGGTACCACAATTGAATTAATGGCTCTTAAATCTTGCACGAATCTGTATTTTACCGGGCCTGTTACAGAATGCTTTTTAATTGGTAAAATTGGAGTATTACAAGGACTTCTGGTAGGAATTATGATACCCTGTTTGAGCAAACTGTCTATCACAGGGGCAATACCTTCCTCTGCCTCTTTATTTAAAGGATATTGTGCTTTTCGAGGCAGAATAGCATTAGGCTTCAAAATAATTTGTACTGGTTCTGCTGACAAAATTAAACCTGGTTCTGTAGATTCTCCTGCCCATAAGGAGTTAGGGAGTGATTGCAAGATATTCTGAAATTCCTGAGAAAGATATGCTTCTACTTGATTATTCAATCCTGCTTCCTCTTTATCTAAAACTCTTTCTGCCAGGTTCAAATTATGTGCAGGGACCTCCAGAAAGACTCCTTGTGGAGTGCAGTACAATGTACAACCTAATTTACACAAAAGGTCTTTTCCTAGTAGATTAACAGGGCAAGTAGGACTTAGGAGAAAAGCATGCCGTTCTGTAAGAGGACCTAGAGAAATGGTCTGAGGTTCTGACACTGGGTGAGGTATAATATTATTGCCTACACCTCTCACTCCCACAGGGGCTTCATTACTTTTCTGAATATGTTTAGAATCTGCAACAGAAATACATGATCTGCTAGCACCAGTATCTATCAAAAATTGTGTGGTTCTACCATTTACCTTACAAGTTATCCAGGGTCCTTGTGAATCAGTTGGTAGTATGGGGGCACAAACTATGGATTCCTCACTGTCCTATTGGGAATTGTAATGATTTGGATTGTATGTCTGGATATTTGAGTTAGGGGATGTGTACGCATTTTTATCTTGTTCCCCTGAGTATTCCAGTGCGAGACCATTTCTTAGACCCTGTTTC
>VKOC01008613.1:0-10843 GCA_009364415.1 Spea multiplicata | reverse complement strand
TCCTATAGGGTAGTCTTATATTCAGGCTTTTTGTTTTTTCCTAAATTAATATTTAGATTTTGGGATTTTTTGGTCTTATAATCGAGCAAATACGGTAACTCCATTCCAGACTGCGGGGAATTGGGGGGGGTAATATTTACTCTTAGAACCCCCCCTTTTCTGTACTGCCCCCCCCTACCCATGGCTATAGGTGGCAGCATTTCCTCTGTGTATAATACCCCTGTGTGGGGTCAGAATGTATGTTCTGCATTAGTGTTTTTAAAAGGGTCTTCTCCATGCTCCAGAGATCCTGTACATACCCAAGAAGGTGTTATATCACGTGTAGAATATGTCTTCCACTGGAGCAAGCGAATGAATGAGTGAGTGAATGAGCTGATTATTAACAGCCCGAGATTCCAGCGCCGTCCCCCAATCCTGCCCGTAACACGGCACGGGCTCATGCCCAATGGGCTGCATCTGCCACCTGATGCCCCTCGGCTGTTAATTTAATGAATCAAAACTAATAATTACAAACATTCTCATAATCTTAGAATGAGGCGTCCGAGCGGGACCTGCAGTGGGCGACCGGCACAGATAGGGAGATAAAGTCAGGTTAATGAGTAAAGACCGGATCGCGGAGGTAGATAATTAACTTACCAGCGTCTGCAGAAATTACCTTAAATTACACCAAACACCCCTTACCTCCGATGTTTGCCCGTCTCGCACGATAATTGCCCCTTAAAAATAGAAACATAGACCCAACCAGGAGATTGGCCCCTGTCTGGCCCGTCTGGCGTTCCCGTTTCTCCTGCTGTAGAGTCAAACCTTAATCAGTCGTTGGTCTTGTCTTAGATTCAAGAGCTGTATGCCTATCCCATGCATGTTTAATACTCTTGCTGTATTACCCTCTACCACTTCTGCTGGGAGGCTGTTCTATTCATCTATCCATAGGCCTGTCCCGTGCATGTTTATTCATGTCATGTTATTTGCCTGGTACTTAAAGCTACACTCCAGCCATCGTATGCAGTTTAATGCATGTAGCAGCCGTGTGTCACGTTAAAATCTGCATATATAGAATAGCTGCTGTCTGCATTATTGGAAATATTTTCACCAGAACACATCTTTGGCACGATCCGCCGACCAGTTGGTTTGTGGAGGAGTTCCAGGTTGTTTAAAGAGTCCTCTGGCGCACATGCGCAGAAAGTTCTCACTTCAGTGGGACTGTTGCCAAAAGTGCATGCAGAGCAAGATGTGTCTAAAGGTCAATGTACATTATTACAGCCTCCCAGCAGAGGTGGTAGAGGGTAATACAGTGAGCGTATTATACATGCATGGGATAGACATACGGCTCCTGAATCTAAGACAAGACCGACAGCAGGAGAAATGGGTGGCAGGACGGGCCGGATGGGGCCGATCTGCCGGCGGGTTCTATGTATCTGCGTAGTATAAAATTCCAAAGCCAGCCTCAAAAAACCCCCAAAACACTAATAACGAAAAATGCAATCATTTATTCTTCGCCAGGATTTAACCTTCAGTCCTGCAGCCGCTGCATAAGAGGGGCTTTAAACCAGGGGCAGTTCAGTTTTGGCATGAATAAGGTGAATGGGGGTAGGTGGAGTCTGATGTTTTCTCAACCACACCCCCATCAGCTGAACAGGGAGGAGCTAATCTGCATATTTAATGCTGCCATAGATGGCCAGGGAGGAGAAACGCTTCCTGCTGCTATCATCCAATCACTGCCATTGGGGAGGGGAAGTGTTATTAATCCTGCAGATGTAATTGGTTATTACTGAACTTGGTACCTCGTGGGCGGTACACAAAGCCTGACCTCACCTTAATTCTAATAAATTCAGGAATGGTTTTTAAGATTGGAAGTCATTGTTTTGTGTTTTTTGTTACACAAGAACATTTTCAGAAACTTTTAATGGATATTTTCTTTTAAGTGACATCATCACCTGAAAAATATGATGCTTAGCAAACCGGTAACCAAGCTCCGCCGCTACCGTATTTTACCGGTCATCAGGAGACGGTCAGGGATACGCGGACAGCGTGACTCTGTAACTCAAGCATTTCTGTTATACCGTAAAATCCCTCCTTGAATGCAGGTGAGTCGGAGATGTCGACCTACGATGGCTTCCATGAAGGCCGGTATGACAGCTACGCGCCTACGGCTGGCGAGCCGTCGTACAGAACCCCCATGCAGACTTTTATTATCGCTGCATAAGTGGAGGAGAATGTCCTGAGTGGCCCTAGGTTGGGTAAGCTTATGGCATCTTGCTATTTTACAACTCCCATAATGCTCAGGCATCCTCTGGAAAGGTACAAGGATTTGTTTTCCTGTTAGTGGCTTGGCGCGCAGGCTTGTGGGTAGATGCCCCTGGGGGGGGGGTGAAGCTTCGGGAAACACATGCTTGCTGAAAAATATTCTACAATAAGAAAAACTACTAAATAAAACCCACTAACCACGGAGGTCTGACAGCCGCTGTATATAAGAAGTGCGACGTCTCCCATCTGTGCATGCTGAAGAGAGGTAAACAAAGCCCAAGAGAACCACCCCCAAACTAAACATTAAAAACTAATAAACAGCATTCATAATGTAAGCAGGCGGGGGTTATACCCACAGGGGGCGAAGGGCAGAATGTATACGGCCCCCCCGCAGATGTAACGCGCTTCTTCCTGTACCGACGGCAAGGAAACCGGTCCGACGACTACAGCGGCCCCCGGTTACTCCTGGGGAGACGCAGCTCAGCGGCACCGCGTTACACCCCCAAAAATATCAGGGGTTAGGGAAGTGCAGGCAGGAGAAGTGGCCCCACTCCAGACCCAGGGGGCACTTAATTAATATATCCTCTTCCAGGAGGGCCAGGTTCATAAAACGCAATTAACTGCAGCAAAATTCTCCCCGGCGAACCTCCGACCGTCTCTGCTCAGCACATAACCACGCGGTTTAAAGAGACGACAGGCGACGGCCGGCACAGGGCTCTCGGTAAACAAATTACTTCTCACTCCTTGATGGTCCCCCAGGCAGGGGTGGCCCTACAATGGAGCCAAGTGGGGCAATTGCCCCAGGCAGCACTTTTTAAGGGGCGGCCGGGGCAAAAAAAACTTCTTTTTTGGAAGCAGAGGAAAGAGGGGGGCAGAGTGGTTTTCGCTTAAACTTCGCCCCAGGCAGCAGTAAGTCTTGGGCCGGCCCTGCCCCCAGGGGTTACCCCGCTGCCCCCTATATATACGAACACCATTTACATTGCTTCCTTTACGGACTTTCGGTTATCCACTGCGATCATCGGAGGCCTCCATTACGTTCCTTCTCGACGCATCGCTTTCCGGGTTCAGTTCCGTTATTAAGAACGCCCTGAATTTATGTCTGAAGCCGGATGCAGCGATTTAAACGCAACATTAATGTCACCTCTTTCTATATAACCCAGCGGGGGGAACTCTGTAGCACCAGCATTCAGCTGCCTGGGGCCTGGAAGTGATCACGCTTTACGTAAGTGCCCCCCCGTGCACTTACATCACACCTAGAGACCCCGGTCACATTCGACCCAACTATACAGTAACACTGAAGAAACCCCCCCAAAATAAAGAGTGACGGACGCGCACGCTCTGCACACTGCTTTTTATTAAACCGTTTCAGATGTTCTCTTAGATCTTGTTGAAAGCAGCGATATCAACGCTCTGCACCTGTAAAGAAAGAAATTAAACCGTTTAGACGATATGCACCCAAAACGACCCGACAGCTGCGCACCCCGCACCGAAGCTCGGAGCGGCCCGTTACTTACATAGTCCTCGAACTTGGTGATCTCCTCTTCCAGGACGTCCGTTCCCACCTTGTCATCCTCCACCACGCACTGGATCTGCAGCTTCTTGATGCCGTAACCGACAGGCACCAGTTTAGAGGAGCCCCAGACCAGGCCGTCCATGTGCACGGAGCGCACGCACTCCTCCAGCTTCGCCATGTCGGTCTCGTCATCCCACGGCTTCACGTCCAGGAGGATGGAGGACTTGGCGATGAGGCCGGGCTTCTTAGACTTCTTCTCCGCGTACTGACGCAGCCTCTCCTCCCGGATCCTTGCCGCTTCCGCATCCTCTTCCTCGTCGTCGCTGCCGAACAGGTCGATATCGTCGTCCTCGTCTTCCTCCTCGTCTTTTTGAGGAGCAGTTTGGGGGGCGACGTTTTGCACGGGGGCTGCGGCCTGAGGGGGTGAAAGTTCACAATTAACTAAGGTGGTTCTACGCGGGACTAAGAATATAACGGTCTTGTTCTTGGAACCTAGGAATAATTCAGCATCAGATATCCCGTCTAAGGTGCATTATTGTAGTTTTATGGCAATACAGTGGGAGTTGCAGATACGGGGGGGGGGTCGTCGTATCCTTGCAGCAGCGGGGGCCGAGGAGGCAGATTCTCCAGCGTCGTCAGACGGCTTCCAGCTTTGGAGATGGAGCTGCAGATCTTTCACAACTAGAAAGGAGAACGACAACGGCTATGTATTTATGGCATTTCTTTCATTTCTGGGCAACAAGTGGTTAATTTCTCAGCATAAATTCTGCGAACCGTGATGCAATTAGCGACAACATACTCATTTTATATACATTACTGAAAAGTTTATCTATACAGAGCTTATACAATAGGAAGGAATACCGCGCATGTGTTTTGTTACCGGGTTCCGGCACACCGTATAATATGAATGTCATTCATAAAATATGGGCCCCAGAATAACCAAAAGCCGTGACGATCAGCCCAACGCAGGCACAACCCGCCGTAATATATCGTATATATACGATATATTACGCTCATGTTTAGGCTGAGCCCCCTCCCCCCCCGGCCGAGCGCCCGATGTACCTTTGTGGAGGTTCTGGTTCTCTTGCTCCAGGTTGGCGACCCGAGACAGGAGCTCGCCGTTGTCTCCGCTGGCCGGCGCCGCAGCCACGCTCTGCGAAAAGGGTAACCGAGATCCTTAAAAACCTTTTATAACAGGGGTTATCAGACAGGGGGGGGGTAAAATGACATTGGCACCCAACGGGTTAACCGGCCCAGAAAACCTACTGCCGTTTCCGGGCCAAGCTTTAGATTAAGAGAGAAAATTTTGCGGTTAGGCGAGAGAAGCAGTCCCAATCCACGGGAAGAAATAAAGGGTCTTATCCGCTTACCAGCACTATAAGGAACGGAACACACAGAAGCCCCCGGTACCAGCAGATCGCAGGCGCTTTTACAGACACCATTCTGGGTCTTATCTACCTCAACCGGCACCCGCCTCGGATATGCCGAGCACGGGGCTCATCACAGATCCTGTTGGCTCGGCCCCCGGGCATCGGTTTTGGGGCGGTTTGTAATCTAGCCGGGGCGATGACAGACGGGGTTTTTCTTGGCTCGGGGAAGACGCAGCAAAAACTTTCACAACCAGAAGGGGGCAAACAGAATAAATCCAACTCAAACACGGATTAACTCGCCAACCAGCAGAGGGAAGCGGCTCGGAGTCGCCGGCCAGAACCCCCCCGGAAATCCAGGCTTGTTGGTAAAGCCCGAGACCGTTTCTCTTTTTTGTTACATTATTTGTCACCTCTCAGAATCAGACTTACAGTACTGGGCCCTGATTGGCTCTGGGGGAGGGAAGGCGGAGCATCTTTTGGACTATGCAGGACTGTCCTGAGCTGGAGGGGGAGAAACGTTGTGTTTGTTTAATGGAGCGTCTGACAGGTATGGCAGAAACATGCGCGGGAGATGCAGGACGAGGAGAAAGTGCATGCGGGGGGGGCACAGCCAAAAAATACATACAGAAGACCCTCGGATCTGATCGGCTTTATAATGATACTAAGACCATCACAGACCATAGGGAAAAAATAAAGACGACCCGGTGCTGGCGGCATTCACTAATCACAGGTAGGGGGCGCCATACAGTGTACAGGTGATAGAGGACTACGCAACAATCGGATGATCTGATTGGCTGGCCCTGGGGACCGCTGCAGCTTTCCTACACGGTCAACCAAGTGGCTTATTGTTCCCAGGGCCAGTAGCTGCTTGAGTGGCAAATACTAAGTCTGCGGCACATACAAAAAAAAAGAAAAGAATGCCAGAAATGATCAAATCTCAAGATTCTGATGAAATAAAGGGGGAAAGGTTGTGGTTAAGAGGAGGAATAAACTTCGAACGGGGAGAATGACTTGTTATGGAGGGGCAATAATGGGAGAAGAGGTGACAGGCAAGGTGAAATTGTGCTACTACAGCAGGGTTTCGCCTAGGGGTCAGTTACCACCTCTGACGGTTAATCCCTAGACTAGCGTGGCCTGTAAGGTGACTGGGTGCACGTGGCTCCGGAACAGATAATGCGTATGTAGTCTACAGGGAAAGCAATCAGTGAAACCGAGTCATTCTGTAGAGAGTAGTACCTAGCAGATACATGGAGCAGACTACCAGCCAAGGCAGAAAAAGTATTGACTGTATAAGAGGGGGGAGGGCAGGAACTATAACATAAACCTTGTCACAAAACCCAAAAGATGGCAGCAAATAACAGACTGACGGGGCAAGTGGGTCTTTAAAGCCGACAGTTTGGGACATGATGTGATAGAGATCAGGACCTACATATAACGAGTATGACTATATATATATATGCTCTGATTGATTTGCTCCCAGAATGCACTGCACTGCAGGGTGGTGATCGTCACAATTAGGCCTTGCTTGTCACTTGGGGGGACACACGGGTTAGGGGGAGGCAGGTGGGATCCCGCTGGCGAGCGCGGCTCTGGTACTCACTCCGGCCAGCGATTTCTGGATATTCTCCCTGGCTCTGGCAATGTCTCGGAGGATTGTGCTCGCTCCATCATCCTGCGGGCCGTACAATAAAGAACCACACAGAAATTCACACGTTACCGGGGCGGAAAAAGGAGGGACGCGGCAAAGACTTGGAACGCAGCCTGCGGGGTAACCCGACGTAAACAGACAAGAGGAGCAAACAACAAAACCAACTAAACGGAAATGATTCTTGTATCGGCCCAAACCGGAAAATGACCGCTGTGTCTGAATTACACGACAGAGGTTATATATCGGGGATAGTTTGGCATTTTTTGGGGCAATGCTAAAAGCACACAAGAAAAAAAACATGGAAGGCTTAAGATTTAGCGCAGAGGTCTGGAGAGCCACCGGAGCGACGCAAAGACAGCGACCCCGGCAGCGAGACGGCAACAAAGACCTCATAACAGAGCTCATGTGTTTAAAAGCCACGTCCAGGGCCACAATACTGTCGCCTTTCCGTAGGCCCCGGGGCCGCTTTATAGACTGGCAGCCCCTCTCGGGCATTATTCTGATGCTCAAACACAGCCGGGGGCAGGCGGAGGACCCCGAAGAGGTTTAGATTACACGTGCACGGCCAGGACTGCGAGAACGGGGGAAAAACACTCGGTTTGGGGCTTACTACACACATGGGAGACGGGGAAAGTCCTTCTGTGATAAGAAATCATACAAAAAACATGCCTTGGCGTGTGCATGGAGCGCGGAGGGAAGTGTGGGTGACATGCTGGTGGTCCGCAGCACATACATGACTCGGGGGGGGGGGGGAGAGTTGCCATTATAAGCCGCGAAGTACCCCAAGCCTGCGCCCGCTTACCGCTTGCTGGTTGGAGGCTCCCGGCGCGGCCCTCTTGCTCAGCTGCTCGTAATACTGTCGCTCGGCGTCGTCGTACTTGTATTTGTCCAGCCAGACCTTTTCAGTGCTCAGGGATGAAGCTGCCATTTTTCTACAGACGAGAAACAAACGACCCGGTTACAGAAAGCAAAGTGTTTCACCTTTAAGAGAAAGCCCCTCGGGTCAGGCCTGGTTTAAATATATGTTGCTTTACATTAATCGTCCATGGGGACAGAGGGGACGGGAGGGGATTATACGTTGCTGGTTACCGTAACAAGGAGTCAAAATACTCACCTAGTAAAGTAAAGTAAAGTAAAGATTATATATAATTTCAGCATTTAGAATATTAAACCTAAATACAGACAGGGAGGGGAGGAGGGTTGATCAATCCAGCTTCTTAGGACCTTCACAATACTTTGCATTTGACTGCATGCACCATTTAGTTACAAAATCTTATTTAGCTCCGCCCCCTGGTGGCCTCTATGGAAATCAGGAAGCATTCGCCGGTACACTTCCTGCCCATGCTCAGTAGAGCTCCCAATCAAGCCAAATGACATGTATGCATACATAAAGAGTTAATAAACAAAAATCAAACAGAAAAAAAATAAGAGTTTAGAAAGCAGCCGCCACACACGAGATATTTGTATAGAGCGGCTGCCGTTACGGCAATTTCTTGGCAATATCGCGGCCACAAACCCAGAAGAGAGAGAGATTTGCCCTACTTTGCCGAGCAGGGGGCGGCGTGGCTCTTTGCCGGTTTCCGTGCCGTGGGGGGGGCCGCCAGCGTCTTTGGTTTTGGCGCATGCTGTAAATTCAGGGCTTGGCTCTCGTAGAATCGCTCCTCAGCCCGGTCATACGCGGGTTTATTGAGCCACGCATTCTCGCTGTCTTGGTGGAGGAAGTAATACACCGGGCGGTTGAGGAGGCCGGCGCCCACCTCCGGGACGCGGAGGGGGGGCTCTCTTTTTAGGCTCGGCTGTGGAGCTTTTCCCGCGGGTTTCCGGCTCTGTTTGTCTTTCTTGCTTTTTTTCCCTGAGTGGAAGTTCCAGTGGTTACTCGGCTCGCTCTTCGACGCGGACTGCCGGGTGGCGAGATTTTCATAGAAGGTCCTCTCCGCCCGATCGTATGAGGATTTCTCCAGCCACGCCTCGGCCATCATGTCCCGCAGGACAGCCCAGTGCGGTTTGCCGTTCACGGTGGTCCCGGTAGGAACAGCAGGTGCCCCGGCGCCCCCTACCAGCAGCAGGTCCTGCGTGGCCGGCGTAGGGGTGGCGCTCACGTAGCCTTCGTCCGATACTCGCTGCGGGGACCGGAGGCCGGCGCTTTCCGGTGATGCAAGCGGAAGACTGAGGGCGCGCGGAGCCAGAGGTGACGTGAAGCGTAAAACAAACTGCCCCTCGGCATCGTCAAAGCTGGACTTGTTAATCCAAACGTTGTTATCGACATGATGGCAAGCAGTCACGCTGCTGTGGTTGCAGTTTCTCCGGGGTAAGCCTCCACGATTTGTAACGGTGCCCTCCGTGGCACCGCGGGTCTTTGCCTCCAGTGCCGATGGCTTTGTCACCGTCGCTTTGGCCAGGTTGGCGGCGAGCGCGGCGTGGTAGGCACATTCGGCTTCCTCGTACACACGCTTCTCAAGCCACACATTGTCGGCCATCAGCCCCGCCAGCGTGCAGTCCGCCTTGGCCATCTGGCTTTTGTTTCTGGGGGACTTCTTCCGGCGCTTCTGCTTTTTCCCGTTCGCTTTCTTTTGATCGGGGTTCGGCGGGTTTTCACCAGATCCGCCGGCCGCTCCTTGCTCCTTAACAGCCCCGGGAGCCGAAGGCCCGGGCCGATTCTCTTCGCTGGCCCTAGAAGACTCGTCGCCCGTGTGTTTGTCGGCCCACGTGGACTCCACCGGGCTCTGGTGCTTTCTGGTCCTCATCTTCAAGGAATGGCAGGCAATAATAAAAAGAACAAGAGCTATAATGCAGTCAGTAAAAGACGTTACACATACGGAGGTTTACATCCAAGAAGACTGCAGAAAAAAGGACTAAGGGCTTTATTCACTAAGCTAGCTGCTGATGAACATTCTCAACGCTCCAAGTCAAGGTGAGAACTTGCCGAAGCATTTCAGTTGAGTCTAAATGCAAAGCCAAACTATATGATATAACCCTCAAAGAGAGGCGTGAAGTGGCGGTAATGTAAGCATTTTAAAATGAAGGGTATCTCCTTAGCGATCCTTTCAAATTGCTTGGGCAAACCTCTGCGATCGGGCAGCATAATACTCAACGTACACTTCAGTCTTCTTGCGGTAAAACCACCTACTCCTGCAAGCGCGCCATGCATGCCGCGTGAATGCATTCCACTCACGTGTGACGTGAAGCAGAATCGCATGACGGCGTCCCAAGCCGATTGAACACGGACGAGCTGCTTCAGGCCAATCAAACGCTTTGGGGACACCCCACTGCGATCCTGCGCGTGGCATGCTGCAGAGTGAAACCAGCTGTCGGCGCACCCCTATATCAGACTAAGGCGCAGCTGAGCGAGGCCAGCTCTCAACCACTCAAACTCTCATGCACTCTCCAGGCATGCCTTTAGAGTCTGTTTGAGAACCACCTGACCCATGCACTGTAAGCGAGTCTTAAACGAAGGCTATACGTGCGATGTAAGAGGTGCTGCGGACGGAACCTAATGGCGGTGTACATGATTGTCAGTAGACGATGCACTAGCGTTGAGTGGGGCGATGTGACACCACGTGTTATGAGGACATCACGTTATAGGGCGGACACGTCAGTTATGCCAATGGGGACACGTGTAATGAATGAGGGACCACGCATGACTGAGGACACGTTATAGATTAGGACAGGTGTATGATGGGGACACGTGTATGATGGACGACCGGGACATGCACACATGCGGGATGTACTGAGGCGGGAGAATGTGAGGGTATACTCACTGCGTACTCAACTCCTACATCAGCATTAAAGAGAGAAGGCAAGCGGGTTAGGGCAGTAAGACATTCAGCGTCCCCCTAAACAGAGAAGGTTAGTGACGGACGCCGGGCTTTAACCATAACGTCCACAGAGATAGAAGAAGCCATTAAATTATCGGCAGGAAAGACTTTACACCGAACCGGAATTTAGGAAATATAGGAGAAAAATTAAATTTTAAACACCGGGACGGCATTTCCATCGAATGCTGAAAAGTCACAGATTATACACCGGTATATACACATTATATACATAGATAGATATATATACACATTA
>VKOC01008609.1:0-11532 GCA_009364415.1 Spea multiplicata | reverse complement strand
GAAACCCTTCCACTTAAATTTAAGGGGTAGTAGAAGTATTATTAAACACTCATCTACAGACACCAGACAAGCCAGAAGGCTTGTTTTTCCCTCAGAAATCTCATGGTGCTTTCACAACCACAAGGGATTCTGGGTAGGCGCATGCAAATAAGGTTAACAATTATCACCTTTGCCTCTATATCCACTTTATACATGGATTCCTTGAAAGTAATTGCCCGCTGTATAAGACAGCCTTTAGACAAAACTCAGGAAGAGTATTATAGAAGAATCACAGATTTTGTTATTGCTGCATTGCACTGTGCACAGGCAGCATTGTGTTTAACCCCTTAACGACCAGTGACGTGCCAGGCACGGTAAAAACAGTCACTTAACGACCAATACACGTCATTAGAAAAAATGGTGTTGAAATAGCAAAACGCTACTTGTGCTTAATGCCCTGTAACTTGGAAAAAAACATAGAAACATTGGGTTTTTTCATTAGCTTTTGTAGATGAGTAAAAGATTTTTCAAATAAAAATGAGAAAAAGTGCTTTTTTTAAAATTTTTAATCATATTTTATAATTTTTTTATAAGAAAGTTAGATGATATGATAAAAAATTGATTTTAAAAATCACAAAGGGTACAAAACATTAAAACAGCCTGGTCCTTTAACTGCGTATGCCTAAACGTTGGTAAATGAGTTCCATCAGGTATCTGTACTGGGTAGCCTGGCGCTGAATGCTGCAGGGTCACGTAGCGCCACGTAACTGCTTCTACTTTAGGCTCCACCACTATTTGTCCTAGGACACCTGGAGCAAAAAGTTATATGTATACTTTACTATACTTCATAGAATCAGAAAGGAGTGCAGATAAATAGAAATATACAATTACACACACATGTATATATATATATATATATATATATGTATATATATTGTGTTACACAGATAAAATATTTTTATTTTAGTTTATTTGAAATCATTTTGCATTCTTATTGAATTCAAGGACCCATCAATCATCAATTCAATCAGTCTCATTAGCACAGGTGTATAAATTAAGCACCTAGCCATGCAGTCTGCATTTACAAACATTTGTGAAAAAAATGGGTTGTTCTAAAGAGAACTCAGTGAATTCAAGTGTGGTAGTGCTGATTTCATAGCTAAAGAGATCCAAACTTCCACTGGCATTAATATCAGCACAAAAACTGTGTGGCAGGAGCTCCGTGGAATGGGTTTCCATGGCCAGGCAGCTGCATGCAAGCCTCATCAATTACAATGCCAAGCGTTGAATCAAGTGGTGTAATGTGCGGCACCACTTTACGTGTTCTATGAAATAAAGTCTGGGTTTTTTTCGGAAGCCAGGGGAATGTTACCTGCCTGACTGCATTGTGCCAACTGTAAAGCTTAGATGAGGAGGGAAAATGGTATAGGTTTGTTTTTAGAGGTTGGGTCTCTTACTTCCAATTTGAAATAGAGTAAATAATACAAAACCTTTACCTTTCTTCTTATTGATATCTAGGCCTAGAAAGTTTTGTCCTCTAAAGTGACTACACATTTATGAGGGCGTTTTATCTCTGCATAAGTAAAAATTACCGAAACACACACACACCAGGACAAGCTCTGCCACAGTGACACCCAAGCACACACACCAGGACGGGCTTTGCCACATCGACACTCAAACACACCACACCAGGATAGGCACAGCCACGGTGACAACCCAAACACACACACCAGGACGGGCTCTGCCACATCGACACTCAAACACACACCACCAGGATAGGCACAGCCACTGTGACACCCAAACACATACACCAGGACGGGCTCTGCCACATCGACACTCAAACACACATACCAGATAGGCACAGCCACTGTGACACCCAAACACACACACCAGGATAGGCACAGCCACTGTGACACCCAAACACACACACCAGGATAGGCACAGCCACTGTGACACCCGAATCCAGACAGGCTAAGCTTCAAAGGCCCCCAGCCTGTCCCCCTTGCGTATTGATGTGTATTATTATCATGTCAGCCCTGGCACCCTGATTGCATCCACAGGATCTGCCTAACACACAGATTGGGAGCATAGGACTTGCCACCTTTGCTCCCAAACAGCCTTCCTGTGGCATCCTAGCCTCAAACAACCTCTCTGTGCCATGCTTTCCCCCACTTACACATCCACTTACACTAGGTTGCTGCTTTCCCTGGGCAAAACAAGAGAGGTTGCTCCCACAGTGTGTGTGTGGGAGCAATGCATAGGTAAGCAGCAGGGCCCCTGCAGGCGTGGTTGCTGCAGGTTTTTGTCCCACTTCAGTGCACAGCCGCACAGCCGTTTAGTTTAGATTTAGGGCGGCCTGGGGGGCAATTGCCCCTCACCCCAGCCTGCCCCTGATCCTGGATGTTCCCAAGTATGGTGGTATACCAATGTGTAAAAACTGAATAAAGTACATTACACCATTAATTTTGCAATTAATTCAATCTAACTAAAACAACAATAATAATGATGAAAACAAAAAGAATAAATATATATATAAATTAATATGTATATGATATAAAACTGTTCATGCCACAGCTCAATAACATATCATTGTTTATAAAATTGAGTGTAGTTGTATCCCTTATTAAGACCATTGGGAAAGAACTAAGGTTTCCCTATAATAAATCCATCTAGGATGCCTTTGTATCTAAATATGATTCACATTCCGTTCTGGATACGTCCACTAAAACTCTGAGAACCCTTAACTGACCAGACTTGGCTGTGGTTGCATGGTTCTCGGCTAGAAGACCAGCAGTGCAGGAACTTGGTATCATCCATTGGGATTCTGTAGCCGATCAGGACACTAGCCGAGCAAACAGGATGGATTAATATACTGGAGACGCAGTCGTTACATAAAGCTGAGGTCAGGGATAAGCGAGAATAAGATAGTCGAGTAGCATGCCGAGTCAAACGCAGGAGACAGACAGAAACGTCAATACGAGCCAGGGTAGGAGCCAAAAATCCAGAATAATCAGGAACATGCCGTGACATTTCTATTTATTTCCCGTTGACATACAGTCTGTTTGTTTCAAGATTTAATTCTTTATCTAACATGTATAAAATGATATTCTTTCTATTATACATATGTACGACGCCCAGCAGAACCCGGGATACAGCATCAGTTTGTACACTGCAACTTAGAGAATCATTTGAAGATTATGAATATTATCAAGATGGGGACATTATAATTGGAGGAATATTCACTGTAAATACTGATGCAATTGATTATTCAGCTTCCCAAGGCCTGGTAAAAAAGTTTTTGTGTATGGCGTAAGTAAAATATTTTATTATTATTTTTATTCAGCAATTTACGCAGCTCTTCTTACCATACATACATTCAAAGGGTCTGACAAAACTAGAACTGACAGACTAAGACAAGCCGATACATTATAGGGAAAAAGAGCAAGCTTACAGTCTAGAGAGAATGAAGTGAAAAGAAATATGATATGGAGAAAGAGAAGCGATAGCGTGGGGATGTATTAGTGGCAGATAAGCGCTATCTGCAAATGTACGCTTTTCTGAAGATTTTTCTTGAAAATTGATAGGGAAGGATGAAAGCTGGAGCTTACGTGCAACTAATTGCAATAAAAAATACAATTTCCCTTTCACTGGGATCATGATAACTGTTACTGTATGTAGTTTCCTATGTAAATTCAAATAGATTAACAAAACCACCCTCAAGATAAATATAAATAATTTTAATAATAATACATAAATGTCTTCTTCCTGACCATAGGTATTCTTCATTCACAAACTCACATACAATATATATTGAACAAGCAGCAACAACAATGTATAGCCTGGGCCTAGAAAGTTTTGTTCTCTGAAGTAACTTTATGAGGACATTTTATCTCTGGATAAGTAAAAATTACCCAGACACACACCAGGACAGGCTCTGCCACACCGACACTCAAACATAGGCTTGTGGTGTTTATGTGGAAGGTTAATGTGATGTCGCCTTTGGTCCAGATAAAATTTGTAAAACACTTTTTACAGCATTCCTTGGATCTGAACAAGAATCGTATAGATGATATCCAAGTGTAATATTTGGTAAAATGTCTGGATTATTGTTAATGTTTTCAACAGCAAAAAGAAAATTAAGAATGTTTACATAATGATGGGTGAACGGTCTGTGGGAAAACAAGCTAACAATTAGAACAAGTATATCATTTGTTAGGTATTCTCTTATTATTCTTCTCAGCGCCGATCAGCACCTTTTCTAACCAAAAAAAAGTAAAGTATATGGCTGCATGTTACCATGGTAGCATGGTAGCAGACGTTGTTACCAAGGTAACATTGTATGTTACCAAAGTAGGTGTTAAAGTGCCAGCATATCAGGGATACATGGATCACTTACCATACAGGGAGCAGGACTTGTGATGTCACAAGTGTCCCCAATATAATCTCTCCTTACCCCAAGTTTTAATAGGTACCAATAGTAAACAAAACATTTTTGTAATAGAAAATAATCTGCTGATGACTTGAACTCCCATCACTTTCTGCCAGGATTCTGATGGAAGTGATGGGAGTTGTACTCCTCAAAAGCAGGCCCTGCAGACGTAGAACAAAGTTGGCATACTTGCACGCATATGTGTTTTCTACATAAAGTTTGTGTCTTTGGCATGATAACACAATGTAACATTTTCCTATATCTGCCTGTGTACTGTGACCTGCATGTGCTACATGTTACCTATTGGAAAAAATAATAATAATAATAATTCTAAAAAAAACACAATTCCCTAATTAAAGTGTAAGCAGTGTATGAGATTGGCCCCTAAAGCTACAAAGGTGACATCACAATAACATTCCAGATAAACACGACATTAGGGCTCCCCTTACGAAAAATTACTGCAGTTTTTTCTGAATACTGCAGTTTTTTAGACATGAAAAAACTGCAATACTGCACATTTACTGCAGTTTCACTGCATTTGTACTTCACTGTACTGCACTTGTACTGCACATTAACCGCACTTTTTTTTTTATATTGCAAACCTACGGTTTTACTTCAATGTGCTGTAGCTTTATTGCATTCGTACTTCCGTACAAAAATAACTGCAGTACCACTGCAGTACAGTGAAGTACAAATGCAGTAAAACTGCAGTAAAAGTGCAGTATTGCAGTTTTTTCATGTCCAAAAAAACTGCAGTATTACTTCAGAAAAACTGCAGTATTTCTTTTGTAAAGGTCTATTTCCCTAAAGTATGGGTTTGTCTTAGTTCATCAGTTCTAGTTTTGTCAGACCCTTTGAATGTATGTATTGTAAGAAGTGCTGTGTAAATCGCTGAATAAAATAGTGAAATATATTACTTACGCCATACACAAAAACTTTTTTACGATGTGTTGGGAAGGTGAATAATTAATTGCAGCAGAATTTGCAGTGAATATTCCTCCAATTATAATGTCCCCATCGTGATAATATTCATAATCTTCAAATGATTCTCTAAGTTGTAATTTGCAAACCGATGCTGTATCCATAGTTCTGCAGGGTGTCGTACATATGGATAATAGAAAGAATATCATTTTATACATGTTAGATAAAGATCTAGAATCGTATAGCATTTCTGTAGATAATGCAGTATAACCCAATAAAATACATGCACCAATACAATGAATGCACCAATACAATATGGTTCATTGTATGGGCAGTGAAGTTGCCTGCATGTGGATGTCATTGCAATGAATCTTTTCTGCTATTGCACCAATAAATCTTAAGAAAAAGTAATTAAACTGGAAGTCTAAAAGTGAGTTAAACATTTCAGATATGGCTATTCATTTTCAAGGGCCAACCCTAGCTTTCTGGGGAGGCTGTCTGAGCGTATCGGAGAGTAGGATGCAGGCTGCAGGGGATCTGTATCCTAACCCCGCTGCCTGCCCGGCGCCCGGAACTGCATGTCCCGGGCGTCGGGTGCTAGACCCCGAATATAGGCCGCACTCGGAAAAAAGTGCGGCCTATATTCGGGCCAATACGGTAATTATTTATATACGGTATATTTATGTATATACATATATTTCTTTTTTGTTTTCATCATATGTATTCTTGTTCAAGATGTATATACTCTCTGTACAGGTTGAAAAGGGTTCTTTTTTACGTGCATTAGTTTTAATCGTGTCTGCTGTCCGGTACGTCTGTTTCTTTGGGTTTTTTTACATCTTCATTCTCATAACTCAATGCTGCGGAATAAGTCACAAAAGAAATGATAGCAGATATATATATATATTATATATATTGCAGTTTTGCTGTAAAATTAGGTTTAATATCTTAGTTATACCAACCATTAATCACAAATGATATTTAAATGCAGACACTGGCTCAGAAATAATGGCGGAGGGAAGTGGAACTACAACAAACAACTTTATTGAAGTCCTTGGACAATAGCAAAAATCACAACATTACAGGAGGTCCAGCGGGAATAATGGTCGCTTAGCATTCAATATTTCATTTTCATTATTGTTGTTTTAGTTAGATCGGATTAATTACAAATATGATTGACATGGGTATACAAATCCCAGAAACAAAATCCTGGCATATTAATATACTTAGTTATATATATAGTTATATGTTTTAGTCGTGTTATCCTAAAGAACTCGAGAAACACCTCATCTCCTTATCTTGCTCAAGGATATTTTAAAACGGGATTGAATAAACTCTCTGCTCTCTAGTAATGTACTTTATTCAGTTTTTACACATTGGTATACCACCATACCTGGGAAGATTCAGGATCAGTGGCAGGCTGGGGTGAGGGTCAATTACCCCCCAGGCCGCCCTAAATCTAAACTAAACAGCCGTGCGGCTGGGCGTTGAAGTGGGGCAAAACCCTGCAGCAACCATGCCTGCAGGGACCCTGCTGCTTACCTATGCATTGCTCCCACACACAGACTTTCTGATTCTATGAAGTATAGTAAAGTATACATATAACTTTTGCTCCAGGTGTCCCAGGACAAATAGTGGTGGAGCCTAAAGTTGAAGCAGTTACGTGGCACTACGTGACCCTGCAGCGTTCACCCCCAGGCTACCCAGTACAGATACTTAGTGTCTGAAACTCATTTACCAACGTTTAGGCATACGCAGTTTAAATACAATGCTGTCTGTGCACAGTGCAATGCAGCCATAACATAGCAATAACAAAATCTGTGATTGTTCCATAATATCACAGCAGTGTATAACAGAAAGGAGTCGTCTTCCCTGTGACCCTCACCCTGAGATTGGGGCAAAAAACCCTGAGACTCCAAGTCAAACTGTGAGATTTCCCCAGGTATGATTATATTCAGCCTGAAACTTACTTTTTCTTCTTCATCCAGCACTATTTTATTTTTGCCTATTGGAATTACATTAACAATCATACTAATAGTTTCTAATAACTGAAGAAAAACATGAAAACGAGAAAGATTGATTGTGTTTAAGAATCACCAACTAAATGCAAACAATAATTCAAGTACTTAATAGAAGAACATAATAAATTGAAAGTTAAAGGTGAACACAAAGTGCATAAGTGGCTGTTAATCATGTATTTAGATTCTTGAGCACATGTATCTTTGTGTTCATTTCTGGTCTAAACAGAATTATGTAGCATTTAGGAAAAAATATACAGCTTAAAAGTCCAAAACTTGACATCAATATAGCAAAAATCTCTACAGCCACCATGTATTTCCCTTTGGTGCTCAGATAGGCCGGGATCATTGCAATCCAAACACTGCAGAACACCAGCATGCTGAAGGTGATGTACTTGGCCTCATTAAAACTGTCAGGTAATGTCCTGGCTAAAAAAGCTATAAGAAAACTAACAGCTGCCAGGATCCCCATATAACCCAGGACAGAGTAAAAGGCAATGACTGAACCTTCATTACACTGAATGATGATTTTTGCTTTAACAGAGTTCATGTCCTGCTCTTGAAATGGGGGTGAAATAGCCAACCAACAGATATTAATTATAACTTGAACAGATGAACATAAAATGACAGTGGAATTGGGCAGCTTGACGCCAACCCATTTGTGCCATGAACTTCCAGGCTTGGTGGCTTTAAAAGCAATAAAGACCATTAATGTCTTGGCCAGCACACATGATACAGCCACCGAGAAGATGATTCCAAAAGAAGTATGACGGAGCATGCATGTTATATCCACCGGACGACCGAGAAACAGAAACACACAAAGGAAGCTCAACATGATAAAAAACAGGAGAATGAAGCTGAGGCTCCTGTTATTAGCTCTGACTATTGGTGAATCCCGATATAAAGTAAACACTAATAGTATTAGACCAGCCACAAAACATAACAGAAGTGAAGCTGAAGCAGAGATGAAAGTCAACAGGTCATCCTTGTAGGATAGAAACTCTACCACCTTGGGAGTACATCTGTCTTTCTTCTCGTTTGGCCAATGATCTTCTGGACATTTTATGCAGTTTTCACTGTCTGCAAAATGCGTCCGTTAGACAAATATTGTGAATCGCAGAAACCAATTACTGTCATCTAGTTTCATAATTATTACATTTTTTTCCATTTTATTCCGCTAAATATAAATGCCTAAATTAGAAGTCAATTTGAGAATGTCGCCAGCAGGGAGCTCGCCTGCCATCAACTAATGAACGGCTGCATAGTGTGTAACTGCATGCCACGTTAACCCCGTATTAACCCCTTCTACAAAAAGCGGCAGAAAACAAGGGGGGGGGAAACGAACACGAAGAATAGTTGTCTGGACCATGGAATACGAAGGTTTTTTTTTCTCCACAGGAAGACGAACAGAGTTGGCCGGTGCTCAAGTCTAACATATATATATATGTGTGTATGTATTTGAGCATGGATGTGAAATTGTGTGTGTTAGCATGGATGTGGAATTGTGTGTGTTTGAGTATGGATGTGTAATTGTATGTGTCAGCATTGGTGTGTGTGTGAGCATGCATGTGTAGGTGTGTGTGTGAGCATGCCTGTATAATTGTGTGTGTGTGGCCGCATGAATGTGTAATTGTGTATGTGTAATTGTGTGTGTGAGCATGGATGTGCGTGTGAGCATTAATGTGTAGGTGTTTGTGTATGAGCATGCATGCATATGTGGGTGAAATCGAGTGTGTATTAGAATAAATGTGTACATGTGTTAGTGAGTGTAATTTGTTTAAGTGTGTTTACATATGTGTGCCATGTGGTGTTTAAACCAAATATAAAAGTATAACACAAAGGTTCGTCTACTTTAACCCCTTCCGGACGGCTTTGGAAAACTGGGTCTTCACTTGAAGACCGTAGTTTTTTGTAAAATATTTAAATTCCGTGCTCGTGATTCGCTGCAAAGTGATCACGTGCACGGAATTGAGGGGGAGTGGCTGCTACGGATCGCTGTGGACACCCAGCGGTCAGTAGCAGCCGCCCCTTGCGATCCCAGCGTTCAAAGCGACGCTGGATCGCGTATCATCGATGACGTACCTGGTACGTCCCGGTCTGCCAGTGGCCGTTGACCCGAAGTACCAGGTACGTCCCGGTCTTGAAGGGGTTAACAGATATTTAAAAAGAGACGAAAACAAAGTAACATACAATAAATGAGTGACAGCCCAACATACAATGCAACACTTTCCAAGACTAACCCGCAACCTAAAGGTCCAACATAACCCAGCACACCACCAATTACCCCATCCATGCAGAATGGTGGCCAGAGAGAGACTGAACTAAGATTTTGCATTGAACAGGCATATTGAATCACTGTGCCCTCGTTAACATATCAAAAGACATGTGATACAAGAAGAGTTCAACTGGCAAAAACATTGACAACAATACTTATATCACCACATGCCAGAGTGTATGTTGAAAGGGGGAGCAAGGGGCAAAGAAGTCACACACAGGTTGTGAAGTTGGGGGGTTCCCTGTCGTAATTTTCGCACAAGATACCTGTGGTTTCTAATTACGCCCCTGCTCCTTAGTTAAAATTGAGCAATAATGTTTGAAGGCTTCTTCGATTTCTTTTATTTTTATATTTGTACACTGAGAAAATACTGGTTTAATTGTGATACTGTTAAATGAATTACTTTTTTTGACAATATTTTATTACCAGTGTTCCTTCTTACCAGATACATTGGATATTTCCCCCTCTGAGCATGGGACGCAGTTATAACAACAGGTGTGTATAGTAGACATTGGAACTTTTCTTTCTCCAGGTAAACATTTAGAAGAACACTGTGACTGCGGTATCTAAATAAATAAATAATAAAAAGGTTAAATCAGCAGGCATTATGGTGTTGCTTTTAGAGTTACCACAGTAGCAAAAAAGCCATGACTTTTGCTCAGAAAGAAGCTGCCATAGGTCACAGATCAGCAGTTTCTTATTTCATAAACAGAGCCCAATGTTCAATAGTGAACGCAAGACATTTGTGTTGAACCCCTTCTCAACCAATAATCTACCAGGCAGATGCCTAAGATGCCCAATGACATCATCCTGAGCTTGGTCACATGTGAATGGAAAAAAGGAAAAGGCTGTTTTGGTTATAAATTAGACTTGGGCGCCGGCCAACTCTCCGTGTTCGTTTTTGTGGAGGAAAAAAATTCCACGGATATTCACCCCCTTCCTGTGTTCGGTTCGGGCAAATATTCGTGTACATTCTTCGTGTTGTTTTTTTTAGCCATTTTTGTAGAAGAGCTTAATATGGGGTTAACGCGGTACGCACAACGCAGCAGCTTTGTCTCCAGGATTTTTAATGTCCGTATGAGCAACTCTATTGGTCGCCGGCAGGGGCCTCCTCTGCCACCAAAAAATGAAGTGCACCTTACTAGATTACTAAGGTAGGCTAGATGGGGAAGGGACCAGGAAGATTAGTAAACGAAGACGAAGATTCTTCGTGTTGTGTGTCTTCGTCTCCGTATACGTTTTGCCGGCGCCATGTTTGTATGTTCAGTATTTGGGCTGAACAACAAAAACGTACCCTTTGTGTTCATTTTCATGTTTGCACAAATGCACAAGTCTAGTTATAATGGTTCTCTGTGTGCTGTGTGGCTCTCAAGTGGTTTTAAATCCCCATTCAGGTACCACTAACTCTAACATTGAGATTTCGGTATAGGAGATTGTCCATTAATAGTAGGGCTGCAACAACTAATCGATACAATCGATAATGAAAATCGTTGCCAACAAATTTCATTATCGATTAGTGGAATCGATTTTTATCGATTATAAAATGAGGGTTTTTTTTCAGAGCAAATGCTCTGAAAAATACCCGTTTTATAATCCGTTTAAGTGACTCACAGCAGCAGGTCCTACTTACACTTCCTCCCTGCAGTCACTGCCGATTGGCTGCAAGGAGGGACAGGGAGAAAGGGGCGGGGCCTATTGGCAGTGACTGCAGGGAGGGACAGGGAGAAAGAAAGGGGCGGGGCCAAATTGTCAATTGTCCCCACCCATTTCCTACACCGCCGACATGGCTCAAGAACTCATCAAACTGGTGAGTATAAAATTAATATTTGGGCTGCTGAAAGTTAGGGGCAGTTATAGTTAATGGGGTGTTTAGGGTTAATTTAGGGGCAGTTATAGTTAATGTGTGATTT
>VKOC01008608.1:0-10823 GCA_009364415.1 Spea multiplicata | reverse complement strand
CCTCTATTGTTTATGATGTATTTTTAATCTTTACGTGAACACAAATCCATGACTCCAGACACTAAGAACCCGTCGAGATAAATGCATAAAATGAAATATCGATTTATTTACATGCTATGCGCTTGCCCTCCCAAGCATCTAATTTATTTATTTTTTTTGCCCCAAAATTTTATTTCCACTTCTAGTTCCGCACAGACATTGCAAGAACCGAATATCTCTCGAACGCGGATGAGAGACTTCGCTGGCAAGCAAGCTCCCTACCTGCAGATGATCTGTGCACGGAAAATGCGATCATGTTAAAACGCTTCAACAGGTATGTATTTTCCAGGTCCCCAACACCAATGCTTTGGACCCCGGTGTATTGCTCATTCCCCCCCCCCCGGTAATTCTTATATGTAGTAGTTTGGAAAGACTTGGCGCAGCATGATTTGAACCAAGTAATTTGGGTACCAAAAAGTATAGACCTGCAAGCACGCGTTACAACAGCTGCGTATGAATGAAGACATGGAACAGGAGCAAAATACAGAAATCACATTTTTACATCTCTTTAGGTATCCTCTGATCATCGACCCTTCAGGCCAAGCTACTGAGTTTATCATGAATGAATACAAAGATCGTAAAATAACCCGCACCAGCTTCTTGGATGATGCTTTCAGGAAGAACTTGGAGAGCGCGTTGCGTTTTGGTAACCCGCTTCTCGTTCAAGTAAGTCTCCTGGAATACAACTGCATTTACCTTCCTTAACGGGGGGGGAAACAAAACACATGCAGAATTTAAAATATCATAACTATGATCGCTCAGATTACTAAATTATTTTTTTATATATATTTTTTTTTAGGATGTGGAAAGCTACGACCCCATTTTGAATCCTGTCCTTAATCGTGAGGTCCGCAGAACTGGTGGCAGAGTGCTGATCACTCTCGGAGATCAGGATATAGATTTGTCTCCATCGTTTGTCATCTTCCTTTCGACCAGAGATCCAACAGTACGTGGCCTTCGGTAATGGATGTCCTGGGGTTATTCATAATCTTTCCTGTTGCTAACTTTCCTTTTCTCCGTAAGGTTGAGTTCCCCCCGGATCTCTGCTCTCGGGTGACGTTTGTGAACTTCACGGTGACCCGCAGTAGTTTGCAGAGCCAGTGTCTCAATGAGGTATTGAAAGCTGAAAGACCAGATGTAGATGAAAAACGATCTGATCTCCTTAAACTGCAAGGTATGATTTCCAGCAAGCGATCCACGTTCTTGATTAAACTCTCAGACTTTTCCATTCAGCTACTAAACTTTATTCTTTATTCACCATTTAGGTGAATTCCAGCTTCGTTTGAGGCAGTTGGAGAAGTCTCTGCTCCAGGCCCTCAACGAGGTGAAGGGCCGCATCCTGGATGACGACACTATTATCACTACCTTGGAAAACCTGAAAAAGGAGGCAGCCGAGGTCACTCGTAAGGTCGAAGAAACCGATATTGTCATGCAAGAGGTAGAGAACGTCTCGCAGCAGTACCTGCCGCTCTCCACGGCCTGCAGCAGCATCTACTTCACAATGGAGTCCCTCAAGCAGGTAAGTCGTGCGATCCGAGTAGAAAGGTTCATCAAACATGAGGAAGAACGTTGTATTTAGCAATGTAAATATAATGACTAAAGTAAAATGGGTTTCATTAAAGGACATTTTCTATGCAGTAAGTCCTTACAAGCAAGAAAAGTCCGCCTGTGAGCTGGACACCATTCTGGCCGACAGAACCCTTTAGACACGCGGAAGTTACCGTTAAACACATGGCTGAGTGATATATTTTTTGTTGTTGCAGATACATTTCCTATACCAGTATTCGCTGCAGTTCTTCCTGGATATATACCATACTGTACTCTATGAGAATGCTAATCTGAAAGGGATCACGGACCACACTCAGCGCCTTTCTGTGATCACCAAGGACCTCTTCCAGGTATGATGAGAAGTTTGCTCCACCAATATTCTTACATATTTATCTTTTTTGCTTCTTGGTGTATTTTTATCACTTTTTTTATTTGAAGCTAGTGTTTAAATCTAAGAAAAGTGATCCAAGATGATGAGATTATCGTTGATTGCAACTTCCCCCCCCCTCTCTTGGTAGGTTGCGTTTAACAGGGTCGCCAGGGGAATGCTGCACAATGACCACCTGACATTCGCCATGCTCCTCGCCCGCATAAAACTGAAGGGGACCATTGGGTAACGATGCTACCTCTTTCTTGGCTACAGTAACTTGTTGGGGGGAAATTACATTTTTGGTTATTTGTGGCACTAGCGGGTTATCTTGCATTGTAGACCTAAGTAAGGCCAGGATCCCAGTGGACTGATCTACTGGGAGTCGGTTATGCCAAGTCAGCCCATAGACGTGTTCGTTGTGTACCTGTTTACTTTCCAAATACTCTCCTGGTCCTTGTAATAGTAGGGAAAGAAAATACTCTGCTCTAAAACATTTGGCACGATGTCGCATGTACTGTTTTCAGTCGCTTGTGGATGAGGAGGACACAAATACATAACACACAATTTTATTTGAAACGTCACTTAATAGTACATTGGATTGACGGTAGATCAAGGTCTGTGTGTGCTGGGTGTTAAACATATTTAATGTAATATATGCAAAAGTGATAAATCATTCAAAAAGAGCTATATAAAAATTCAAGAAGCTGATTTATTATCGCTTCTATACTCTTATCAACACTGCAATAAACTCTACTTTTAATTCAGGGAACCTACTTACGACCTGGAATTCCAGCACTTCCTAAGGGGGCGAGAGATTGTCCTCGGTAACTCCACCGTACCCAAGATGAATGGTCTAACCGAAGAGCAAGTAGAGGCCATGATACGCTTGAGCAACCTGCCTGAATTCAAGGATATCGTGGCAAAGGTCGAAGCGGACGATGTGAGTTTCTAGTATATTGCCGGCTTTGTCGCACGCCGACGCTGACGTGCCAAGCCTTTCTCATACATTGTAATCTCCTGTCTGTATCTGCAGCAATTCTGCATATGGTTGGAGAGCAGCTCCCCAGAACAAACTGTGCCGTACATTTGGAGTGAAGATAAACCAGCGAGTGAGTGGGGTTTTTAATTGTTTTGTTATCATTCGACATCGTATTTTTAAGTTAAATGTGTAACAGTGCAGGTTCAGGCTCCTCTCCTCTGTCCGCACCGGCATGTTTTTAACGTGTGTTACGATATTGTCAATTTTCACCAAGTGTAATCCGCTTCCACTCCATTTCAATGTAAAACCTTTTTGTGTTAGCTCCTTGTAAATTGTTTTGTGAACATACAATGTGGGGCGTGGGTGTGAATCCATAGTCAGTCTTCATACAATGTTGACCCTCCACAAAAAAAAATAAAATATATATAATATATAATTTTCATCCAAACACCTTTCCTCAATGGTACCCAACAGTGACTGGCGTGCCATTTAATGTCTTCTGGATTTATTACAACTGCCCAGATTATATTTCTGTAGTAGGCGTTGTGGCTGTGATGTTTCTGGTGAGAGTAGAGTGGGGTTTCCCATGTGTTTACCATTGAATTGTGCTCTTCCCTCCGTAGCGCCCATAGGGCAGGCCGTCCACCGCTTGCTCCTTGTCCAAGCCTTCCGTCCAGACCGCCTGCTGGCCATGGCACATATCTTCGTTTCCACCATTCTGGGTGAATCCTTCATGTCTGTCATAGACCAGCCTCTCGACCTGGCGCACATTGTGGACACGGAGGTAAATACACACCACCCTCTGCTTTCTAGTGGCCCTAGAATGAAATACTAGAAATGGCTAATCACGATGAATGAATCTATAGGTAAAACCCAGCACCCCAATTCTGATGTGTTCAGTTCCTGGGTATGATGCCAGTGGTCGTGGTGAAGATCTTGCAGCTGAACAGAACACCCAGATTACATCCATTGCCATTGGTAGGTGACGAGGATTTCCGTTTAATCTGTAACATCTTAACGCACAAAGCTCTGCCCGTTGGGAAGCTAAGCACTTAATTAGATGGCGAGAGCCCGGCTGGTATCGGTTTGTCTTGGTCCGTCAATTCTGGTCTCGTCATACGCCTTGAATACATGTATTGTCTTAAGCGCTGCCTAAATTGTTGGCGATATATAAATGGAAAATATTATTATTAAAGGAGTTTTTCTCTTTCTATTCACTTTCATTGTGTCCTTTTAGGCTCAGCCGAAGGTTTCAACCAGGCGGAAAAGGCCATAAACACAGCTGTCAAGTCAGGCAGGTGAGTCCATCTACACTTCAATGAATAACTATATCTGTAAATACAAGGAATACAGCATTGTTACTATAGACCAGGGGTGTCCAACCTGCGGCCCTCCAGCTGCTGCAGGACTACATCTCCATACTCCTCTGCCAGGTCCTTATCGGAAAGAGCATTATGGGAGATGAAGTCCTGCAGCAGCTGGAGGGCCGCAGGTTGGACACCCCTGCTATAGACCATTACTGCAGGGGAAATACAAGTTGTAAAATCAGCAGTGAGCCACTTTATATACATACATGTTCCTCTGCATTTGGAGCATTGATGTAAGTGGAGATTTAGCGTGCGTTATTTTATTTGTTCCGGGTTTGTCGCAGGCATAGCTGTGTGTTTCAGCCGTGTACTTTTCATGTTCTAGATGGGTGATGCTGAAGAACGTGCATCTGGCCCCCGGCTGGCTCATGCAACTAGAGAAGAAACTGCACTCCATGCAGCCGCATTCATGCTTCAGGCTCTTCCTCACTATGGAGATTAACCCCAAGGTAGGACTCTCTTCTTGGCTCTTGTGTTTTTCTTCTTTAGCCTTTAAAGCTTCCCATTGATAAATCGGGGTTTGTATTTGAAGGTTGAGTGATTGGTGTGGGGGGGTCGGTATCCTGCATATTTAAATTACAGATATGATTGTCTCCTATTTCAGGTGCCGGTGAATCTACTCCGTGCCGGACGCATCTTTGTGTTTGAGCCTCCTCCGGGTGTCAAGGCAAACATGCTGAGAACATTTAGTAGCATCCCTGTGTCCAGGATTTGTAAAGTAAGGATATACCCCTGTGTGATGAACACGGCCCTTCATGGCCTCTCACTTTTCTTATTATGGTTTATTTTAAATGTGAATTACTCGTGGATCCAGTTGTCGCTATAAAGGGGGAGGATAACTTCTTGGTAGTTCATAGGCAGAGGATAGCACTTCATCACGATCTATGTGTATGTCTTATTTACTGTTACATGGAGGCGTTTAATTGTTAAACGTTCAAAGGCTTTATGTATCTGTAATGTTTTTCTTTCTCTTTAGCCTCCCAATGAGCGTGCCCGTTTATACTTTCTCTTGGCCTGGTTCCATGCAATCATTCAAGAACGTCTGCGCTATGCACCATTGGGCTGGTCTAAGAAATACGAGTTTGGAGAATCTGATCTTCGTTCTGCTTGTGACACGGTAGACACCTGGCTAGATGACACGGCTAAGGTAAGCGTGTGCGTGTACAATATAAATACGGAACACGTACGCATTATCGCTCATCTCTCATGGAGTATTATGCTGGAAAACTGCGTTTTTAATCTAGATTTTTATTTTCTTCCTCCCTGAAGGGCCGACAGAACATTTCTCCAGATAAGATTCCATGGTCTGCCTTGAAGACCCTCATGGCTCAGTCCATTTATGGTGGCCGAATTGACAATGAATTTGACCAGCGTCTTCTAAACACTTTCCTGGAGAGGCTTTTCACCACCTCCAGTTTTGACAGTGAATTTAAGCTGGCCTGCAAGGTTGATGGACATAAGGATATCCAAATGCCAGATGGCATCCGGTAACTTCTTTTTTTCAAATATAGAACAAGTTCTGCCGGTCTGCTATGTCTAGGCTGCCTTGTGTTCTCCTACAAACTACTATAATGAGATTGCGATAGCTTTGCATTAATGTTTTTTGTTCCCCCCCCAGGCGTGATGAGTTTGTTCAGTGGGTCGAGTTACTCCCGGACGCACAAACACCGTCCTGGCTTGGACTTCCCAACAATGCTGAGCGTGTCCTCCTCACCACGCACGGTAAAACGCTCGTTCCTTTCTGCTGGGCTTCTCATAAGTTTCCATTCATTCCTCCTTACCGAGCCACTCGCCTGACTGAATGCAATTCCATTGTCTGCTTTTAATCCTTCTGTTTTCGTGCTTTAGATTAACCGTGCTTTCTTTGTCATGTTTCATCTTCCAGGTTTTTAACACTTTTTTTGTCTTCATATCACCTCTGTGTACTGACCAATGTATGATTGAACTTGCGACTTTCTTGGCTGTCCCTTTTCAACCATGCATTGCGTACGATGTCTCAAAACTGTCATCTCATCCTTCAATAGTCTTGTATTTTCTTTGCGTATCTCTGACCAATCAAGTTGCCTGTTCTCATTTTTCCCCTAAAACAATATTTTTGTGGTATTTTTTGAGCCGTTTCCTTTTTCAGTTTCCTTTTTCAAATCCCTAAGTTTCAATTTCGATATTTCTATTTTGTTTGATTTTACTCAGTTTAGCTAATTTCAGTCAGTACTTTGTATTCTTCCTCTGTTTTTCTTTTTTCTTTCTTTTGCTTTGCGTTCGTCCACATTATTTTTTTTTTCCCCCCCTTCTCTGCGGTTCAGGCATTGACATGATCAGCAAAATGCTGAAAATGCAAATGTTGGAGGATGAGGATGACCTAGCTTATGCAGAAACCGAGAAGAAGCAGCGAACCGATTCTACATCCGATGGTCGCCCGGCCTGGATGAGAACTTTGCACACCACAGCCGGCAACTGGCTGCATGTTATTCCGCAGGCCCTCAATCATCTGAAACGAACTGTGGAAAATATTAAGGTCAGACCCGCTATTTAGTATCGTTTAGTATTGTTACGCGGCTTCTTCCGTATTCTTTCTATGAATGGAGGGGACGTTGGATAACTTGTTTCTATCCGATGCATGCAATGAGGAGACCGTATCTATGTTACAGGGCTGTAGAAAAGGCATAACTTGCGATAACCCATAAGTATAAACAATTGGGAATGGTAGACTAGTTTTAACACATTGTTTTTTGGGTTGTTTCACTCCTTATACTCTTTCCATCACAGGATCCACTCTTCAGGTTTTTTGAACGAGAAGTCAAGATGGGAGCGAAGCTTCTCCAGGACGTACGCCAGGACCTTACAGACGTCGTGCAAGTCTGCGAAGGAAAGAAGAAACAGACAAACGATCTGCGCACGCTGATCAATGATCTGGTGAAAGGTAAGGGAGAATATTGTCTTCCTAAAACAAACTGATGGGGTGGTTCAACACTACGATGGTAGCTCATTAAAGCCTATAACTCTACCGTGGGCTCGTGCAGAAACATATGTTGCTAATACAGCAGTGCTTTGTCTTTTTTATTAAAGGTATCCTGCCACGGAGCTGGTCGCGTTTCACGGTCCCCGCTGGAATGACCGTCATACAGTGGGTAGCAGATTTTAGCGACCGTATCAAACAACTTCAGAGTATTTCTCAAGCCGCTGCAACCAGTGGGGCGAAGGAATTGAAGGCAAGACTTCATAATATTTAATAGAGTATCCTACACCGGGCTTGGGTTCCATGTCGTAATAAGAAGGCAGTTGGATTGTTTGATGAAATGTTAAACCTGTTGTATTTTTCACTTGCTTTATGTCACAGAACATTCACGTGTGGCTCGGTGGCTTGTTTGTCCCAGAAGCTTATATTACGGCCACAAGACAGTATGTTGCCCAAGCCAACAGCTGGTCTCTCGAGGAGCTCAGCCTGGAGGTGAGCATGACGACCTCCCAGAACGCAGTGCTGGATGCCTACAGCTTCGGAATCACAGGTAATTTTGGGGCATTTCCACCCTTTTTAAAATTGGATTATAACTCAATTTGAACTTGGTGTTCAAGGGTATTATAATATTCATATATTGATGAGCAGCTGCATGGAATCTGCCCCAGTGTGGACAGAACGTGCTCTTTGACTATAACACTACACTGTTTGCTGGATTTGGGGTGAATTACTGTATTGTCCATTACATATCATTACAAGCTGGGTTTTTTTTTGTGCTCCAGGTCTGAAACTCCAAGGAGCAACTTGTATTAACAACAAACTGGCTCTTTCCAACGCCATCTCCACCGTACTGCCGCTGACTCAGCTGCGCTGGACCAAGCAGACGAATGCCGAGAAGAAGGCGAATGTGGTCAGTACCGAAAACGCCAATAAATGAAATCGGTCTAACGTGTGGTTTTCCTGCTACAAAAACGTGCAGCAAACCATCTTTATTCTTTTTGAGGGAGTTCTGGGTAAAGTGTTTAAGATGTGGAAGAAATAGAACGAGAGGAGCCTCTGCTTGGCGATAAGACTTGTGAGGAGTGTAATTTTGTTCTTCTGCTGGGTTTTATTTACATCTTGAATTCCAAAACTCTTCAACGAGCTACATTAATATCTTCAGTTGCTTAGGTTGGCTGAGAATAATGGGTGTTGTAATTCAAAAACCATATTATTGAGCTTTGACATAAAACCATGTTTCTCCCTTCCTCACCAGGTGACTCTGCCCGTCTATCTGAACTTCACACGAGCCGATCTGATCTTCACAGTGGATTTTGATATCGCTACAAAGGAAGATCCTCACAGCTTCTATGAACGTGGCGTGGCCATTCTGAGCACAGAGTAAACGTGAAGCATTTAACTGTCCAGGATATGTTTAATCGTCCTCTCCAGATTTGTGTTATCTAGATTGAGAAACTAATATTGTGATGGATTAGAGTGATGTGGGAAAAAAAAGCACTGAAAGCTGAATTTCGAAGGAACAGTGAAAAGTAGAAACAAGGATGGTTTTAAATTAATGTGGGCTTCTAAGTGATGGAATTGGCAGGTTAACTTAATACGAGGGTTGGTTAAGTAAGTTCACAAAGAAAAAGAAATGAATGAATAGAGAAGTTAGATGTCTTGTCCTGTAACTGCATTTATTTTAAGCAAATAAAATGTATGACCTAATTCATTGTTTTTTTCCTTTCTTGACGTGATTTGAATCATTAAGTCTAGATTGTGTTACTGATGCGCTAACTTCTCATAACCACTTCCATATTTTAGAAGAATAAATCCCAAGTAGCCAGTTTGTTCCTCTATTAAAGGTTAATGGTGACCCAACCTGGTTCCACCTGTCCCTTACTGCTTACAGTAAGCAATATATGACTTGGTCATCCAGTTGGGCAATCAGAGTTTTATGGAGGAATAGACTTCAGTAGCATTGCCATAAAGATTCAGCTGCGTGTGGCATTTGAGCAGGAAAGTCACTCGTGACTACAGTGATGTTTGTTGGTAAAACCAGGTTTATATCTACAATACTATATACAGCACTGGGTTTTAAGCTCAAGAAGCACTACTGATTCAGACAGCCTTGTAAGAGTGAGAAAGGGAAAATGTATCGCAAAATGCAAAACTAAAACGTCTCGGGTTCCATAAAATAAAATTTAGAATAATGTCAAAACCATTAACTCACAAAAAATGCTATTGGTACTGTTCAATGATGTTATAGATCTATGGTCAGACCTCACCTGGAGTATTACACAATTCTGGGGACCCAATGTCTAAAGATGGAGAGTCGTACTTAAGATAAAATTAAAACAAACTACCTCTAGCAGCAACGTCGGCAGAAATGCTGTGCGTGACCTCGCTACTCACTGAATACTTGGATGAATTGAATGCCAACTATAAGCCAACCCTTCTCATCCCTCATCACTGCCTGGCCTCAAATTTTCTTTTGGGGGGGATGGGCACAAATTCCCACAGACATGCTACAAAAATCTAGTGGAAAGCCTACCCAGAAGCAAAAGAGCAGGGAATCTCCATATTGACGCGTGTGGATTTGGAATGAGATGTCCAACAAGCCTATATCGGGGGTAATGGTCAGCATGGTCCGAGGAGGGCTACTAAAAGTGTAAATGGTTTACAGGATGGAAATACCAAGGGATCTTAATATGTATAGCTTGGAGGCAAGACAAGAGACTGTGAATGGAACATTAAATTTCCTTCATGTATTTAAAAGATTTCTTTCAAAGGATGAGAAAGGTTAAGGCAGTAACTAGGAGGTCAGCGTTAGATAAACGTTTGAGTCTTTACAGCAGGAAAGTGGACAGAAAAATTGTTTCCATGTTCATAGATTACTGTATTTGCTCAATTATAAGACAAGATTTTCTTCAGAACAAATGCTCTGAAAAATACCCCTCGTCTTATATTCAAGGGCCATCTTCTAATCAGACCTCAAATAGAGGTCTGACTACAAGACTAAGACCCAGATCCCCCGCAGCGCTGCAGGGGACCCGGATCCTCCTCACATGACCTTCCGGTGCTACACCATAGAAGCCCCGGCGGAAGTGCTGGCAGCAGTGGAGGTTGTCTGTGCGCATCCCGCAGCTGGTGAACATTTGCGGTATGCAGCTCTTCCACCAGGGCTTCTATTGTGCAGCTCCATCATAGAAGCCCCAGCGGAAGTACTGGCCAACAGCAGCGGAGGTCTTCATCGCACAGACCTCCACCGGCTGCCTCACTAGACACCAGGGAGTCTGAAGCACGGGTCACAAGGAAAGGTGTGAACTGGTAAATTGGGGGGTTAAGAGAGGCATGGGAGGGAGGCAGAGTAGCATATATATATGGGTGTATAAGATATATTTGGGAGGCAGAGTGGCAAATAAGGGGTTAAAAGGCATATCTGGGTGGCAGGTGTGCATAACTGAGGCAGAGTGGCAAATAAAGAAATAAAAACAAAAATCTCAGTTTTATTAAATATGAAAAAAAGTTTACATGTGAATATTAACTAGTAAAAGTTTTTCCCCCTATAGGGTAGTCTTATAT
>VKOC01008605.1:0-10798 GCA_009364415.1 Spea multiplicata | reverse complement strand
TTTTCCTTTTTTTTTTTTTTTAACCTGGTTTCTTCCTCTTGCACTCTTTGTTCCATCAGGTCTATTCTTTTCCTCCTCTTTGGTAATTTATTTCGTCATTTCTGGCCGCACTAATGGTCAGTGACGGAGTATGATTGCCCGCATGGAGTGAGGTGCGATCGGATCAGCGCTTCGTGGTACAGTGGAGTGGTAAGGACCCATCGGCACGCAGGGGCCTTTGAACATTTGCTCTGTGAGCTCCACTGTTAATCAGGCCCTGCTCACCATCTATCTCGACAGCCACCGTCCCGTCCGGTGAGGGCCAGAAAATATGATGTAATATCCTAGTACCAAAGACCATTATAGAGTAACTATGTCAGTTACAAGGGAGATCTCTGATATCCCATTGAGCACTCGCTTACCAGAAAGCCTGATCGTCCAGATGGGCCGGCTAGTTGGAATACGCCAGTGAAAACATACCCCAACTCCAATGTTATATATTTGCAAAGGCAGTGTACGTAGAAACAAATATATAGGTAGAAGCATATGCAAAAGTTTTCTAAGACAGAATTTGCCATTGACAATACTTACTTTAATTCTCCTATCTATACAATTAATCACCTGCTATATGTATTTTTGTAAATACTATGTAACATGCACTGCCCACTTCAAGTTAATCATACTTTTAAATGTATTCATAGATTCTTATTTTAAAGTTCATTATGTTATTTTTAACTTATAGAATAGTCAGATTATTCCTTTGGGGTTTTCAGTTTAAGAATTCAGTGTACTACTGAAAAGTCTAGACTTGGTTTGTTAAGCTGTTCATACCAAGTTAGACACAGGCTTAAGGAAGGTATCTTGAAAGAATCCAAACTCTAAATAAGAGGTTGAGTATGAGTAAGACAGAGCTCCCCCACTCTTCACAAGCCAGGAAAAGCTAGTCTTCGTGCCCTCATTTGCTACAATATGTATGTAGGATAGCAAATGCCTAAGGCCATGAGATAACTTTAATAAACAACAGAGGAATAGATGAAGGTTTTTCTTCACACAAGATGCTTTTAATGTATATATTCACATTATCCTGTATTTTTTTTATTTCATTATTTCAGTTAAGATTTGTTTTATATTGTACCCTGGAATAATACAATTTGGTTTGTCTGGGTATTTTTTGGTTTCATGATTACACACCTTCCAAACGCAGCATGAGGATGGGGCTCTTTTTATTCTTCACATAAAACATGGAATTTGAAGGCAGATAAGAACCACTCACCATATAAAGACTCAGACCTTAATCTGACCTTGATCTTTTCTCGGATTCAGGATAGCTTTACATCTATCCCATGCATGTTTAAATTCCCTTACCGTATTATCTACCACCGTCGCAGAAAAGTTGTCACGTTACATCTACACCTCTGACCCCCTATCTTTAGATGACAACCTTGAGATTACAACAAATCCAGAGACAAGCATTTCACTCCGGGAACTATCCCAGGAAAAGAAGGACATCTGGCTGTCCTATATTGCATTGTGTGCTCAGACTAATAAGACCTTAATTCAAAGTTCAGGCTGAGGTCAGGATCATAAGCAGGAATTCGGAGTCAGATCACAGAAGAGATCCAATTATGGTCAGACAAAGAGTTACTAATGCACTGATCAGATTAAGAAGCAAATGGCTTAAACGGAAATCACAATGAATAAATAAATAAGGCAAAATTACAGAATTTGTATCATATGGGGGTACAGTTTGACTGATAGATGGGAAATCATCGGTATACACTACAGATTGTTACAATGTTTTTAAAATTGGTTATTCAGAATCTTGCTAAGTAGGTTCTAACTGGTGCTTACATGATTATTTAATGTGTTATACACAAAATTCATTATTCCGCTTTCTGCAAAGTAAGAAAAATGAATGTTCAGGAAAAGGACAAGGGAAACCACATCCATATAAAGGGTAGAAACACCTGCAGGCAATTTACAGTCTCCAGATGCATAGTAACATTGCACTCTATCATTGTATTTGTGCCTCCTGCTGGTAGGAGATGGGTATTACACCATCTGCTTCTGTTTCCCGTGATCAGACACGCGTGATCATCGCACCAGCGTATTCAACTTGTAATACCTTTAGCTAACGCTGCAATCTTGATATGGTTCTACCCCAGCTAAAACTTGTGCTAAACAGCTTCCAGTAGGCTACCTCGCCGGCTGGCTTGACTTTTACATTGCAAGAATAAATCACTCCGTTATCTAGGTTATTGAACGTTATGGTCAGCGAGAGACGCTCCTTTAAATCCGCTACAACAGTGCATTTATTTGGTTCATAAATTTCAACAGCACAAAAAAGTGGATTTAAGTATTTAAAACATTTTCATGTCATTCAAAAATAAAAGTTTTTTATGTCATTTTTATGTCATTCAAAAATAAAAGTTGTTGACTTACACCTCTCATTTTTCTTAAAATTTTAGTTTTCGCCTCCACCCACGATTGCTCTGTGTATTCCGCGTGAGCTCCTTTTTCTTGGGTCGATGTAGTTTTCCTGGCGCTTAACAGTGAATTGACAGAAGCCTCTTGCTGACCATCGTCTAAGTGTATTCTAGAACCTATCACACATTCCCTTCCAATAGTGGAAACCAACGTTGCTCTGTCACAACATTCTACCTGGAGGCAGCGGCAGTCTGATGACTGTTTTAGCCCAAACACCCATGGTCCGTCAGTTATAGCCCCTTGGTTCCTGCTGTTAATTTACTGCATCTTTATCTTCTGAAGAAGGCGGCTTTATCGTGTCTTAAAGTCCTCCCCACTATTACATTTCCACCAACTGGCAAACATGGCTTTACCTATTTTAATGGGAAGTTCTTAATTTCTGAAAACTTGGGCCGTTGCTTCAACAGAGAGACTATAGCCGTAGAAACTTTGCTGCACGTAAAACCAGTCTGTCACGGTTGCAAAGTCGTCTCTTTCTTCATCCACGGTAGCTCCAGAAAAGATGGCACGGCTCCGTATATGTCAGCTCTTCCAGCAGAATATGGTGGAGAAATGTAACCGCAGTCACACTTTGTTTATATTGCGTTGCAATAGAAATCGTTTTGGGAGTCACTCGCCGCACAATAACTAATGACTGCTTTGATTTGAAAGAGCAATAATGACTGCCACCAATAAAAGTGGCACCAAGGCTGCTCCAGATGGCAGAGCACATTCCAAAGTGGCACCATCTACCCCTACCTGTTACTACCTAACTTTTAAAAAATATGCTATGGTGTGGTTTAGTCTTGGAGTAGAGTTAATGGTCAATATTCCATCTGGCTGACACATTTAGTCCCCATTGATATCCTGGGGTGATATTATTAGGAACTAAATAACATCTATATCTTAATATGTGATCCAACAGCAAGATGACTAGATATATTTTCAAGCTTTAAAGGAAATGATCAAAATATAACAAAAAATACAAGTATGCCAGACACCAGTTTTTGGCTTCGCAACACAACAAGAAAAAGCAAAGATTAATTAATGGTGGCAGCAATTATCCAATACAAGATATTTGAAATAGTAGAACCACATTTATACATAAAAAATTAGTTTTGAGTAAGGATTCTAATAAGCGTTCCCACAATTATCTATAAGAGGACATTATACCGCATTGGAACCATTACGATCTTCCCATATAATGACAATGAGTGTTTAGGTATTACTACTTGCGTTGTTTCTACATCTTAACTATGGCACATCTAATGAGCGCAATGGAAAATGTCGAGGTGGTGTTAGCAAATGTCAGCTGATTAATTATAGCGTATTTATTATTTTCTGAAGAAGCTTTGTCTTCCAACTTTTATCTCTGATCTTGCAGCCTGCTAATCAGTCGGTGATAAGGAATCAGGTCTCTGCAGCTTCGCGTTCCTATTAGAGATCAGTTGTAGGAGAATCATCAGAAATGATCTGCCCTTAAACATCACCGGCTTTGTATCTCTTCACTTAAAGAATACGAGGAGAAGAAGAGAAACGTGATAAACATTGATGAAGCCATTACATTTGTTTTGTAACGCTTACTGCACATCAGTCACTGTAGCAAAGAGCAATCATGATGTGACATGTAGGCATTCATCTTCGTGAGGTTACAATATACACGACCGTATAAACCAAAGAATATTCAACATTTCGAATACAGCGTTCATGACACATATTATAAATGCTGGTGGCAATACATTCTTCTTTAGACCATAGACCTCAGCAGAGTCATCATGGATCCTTAGTGTCATCATCATCATCATCATCATCATCATCATCATCACAGAAACATAGAATTCTACAGCAGACAAGAAACATTTGGCCCACCGAGTTTGCCCATTTTTCCTTGGGGTCATCTTAGATTTAGGATTTGCCTATCCCATCACAGTTTCAGGCTCCACCAGTTCTGCTCGGAGGCTTTTCCACTTATCTACCACCTTCTCAGTAACAAAAAACCTTTATATAGTTAAATATTTCTAACGTCTCTCACTTTTTCTTTCAAGCTATACATAATGAGATCCTTTTGGCTATTCTGATCATTTTTATCCTGCAAACAGCATCATTGGTAGTAGCTCTCCTCTGAACTCTCTCCAGTGTCTCCAGAACTCTGCACAATTCTCTAGGTGAGGAATGAGCAGAGATCCGTGAAGCGGCAGAAACGCCTCCCTCTTCCTGCTACTAATGCCTCTCGCTATACAACCCGGCACCCCAATTGCCTTTCCAAAGTTTTATTGCATCACCTGCTTAGAAGTAATCACGTCCAAGTCCCTCTCTTCTGGAATATAGCACGGGGGTCACTATTCTGTATCAGAGGTTTACCTTTTACATTTATCAACACTTAACTGCAGTCTCCACTCTTGACCATCCTAATAAACATAAACCATTAGCTACTTGGCTTGTTCCAACAGGGACATCTCTCCTGTTGCAGGCCTTTGTATCATTACATACGCTATATGACCAAAAGTATGCGGGCCCTCTCTAAATTATTGCATTTAGGTATTTCAGCCACATTTATTTAAACAGGTGTATAAAATCAAGCACATAGGCAGTAGAACGGGTTGTACTGGTGACTTAAAACCTATCATAGGACGCCACCTTTGCCACAAGTTCTGCCCTGACCCTATGTAAGCGCTATTACTATGTAACGGAAGAATCTAAGAATAACAGTTTAACCACAAAGGCGAAGAACAGTCTCCAAACTGCCTCTGGAGGTAACATCAGCACAAGAACCATGTAACGGGAGCTTCATGAAATGAGTTTCCATGGCCTAACAGTTGCACATAAGCGGAAGATCACTACGTACAACGCTTAGTGTCGGCTGGAGCTCTGTAAAGCACGTTACCACTGGACTCGGGAGCACCGGATACATGTTCTTTGGAGTGATGAACCACACTTCTGGACCAACCTGGGTTTGGGGGATGCCAGGGCAATGCTAACTACAGGAACCAATAGTTTGTCAGGTAATAGGCTAGTTTCCAATGCTGCAGAATACAAAGATTTGAAACAACTATATGCCTCCAACTTTGTGGGAACCGTTAGGTTCCAGCACTACTGAACCCCAGAGCACAAAGCAAGGTCCATAAAACCAATGCTGGATGAGTTTGTGTAGAGGTGGCCCGCTTAGAGCCCTGAACCCGATTGAATGCCTTTGTGACGAACCAGAACATTGATCGCGAGTCAGGCCTTCTCATCAAATATCAATGTATGACTCCATCAGTGCTCCTTTGGCTAAATGGGCACCATTTCACACAGACACTGCAAAATATTTCCAGAAGAGCAGAGGCTGTTTTAGCTACAATGGGGGTGGGGAAACTCCACATTCATGCACATAGTTTTGGAGTAGGATGTCCAAACAAGCTCATTTAGGTGTGATGGCCAGGTGTCCACATAATATTTGTCATATAGCGTACCTTACCTTTGAGACCTTTTGTAATATTGTTAACAAAAATGCTAAAAAGAATGGTCCCTGGTATTGATCCCTGAGGTACTCCACTAGTAACAATAACGTTCTCTGAAAATTCATCAGTAACTTCAACCATTACCTTATTCAATCAACTATGAAACGGCCAAACACTGCAATTTATTGAAGTGTCTATGTTGATGGGCAATGTCAAATACCATATAAAAATCTAGGTAGGCCATATCTACTGCTCCTCTCTGGTCTACTAGATACCCAGTCAAAAATTACTTGAGTTAGTTTGACAAGATCTCCCTATCTGGACAGAACATTTTAAAACTTTAGTGACACTATAGGGGTACTCCAGCCATCATAATGCATATGACAGCTGTATGGCCCCTTAAGGTTTTCATGATTCTCTATATGTTCATTTCTCCACCTACAGCTGTCTTCCACGCAGGAAATCTGTTCACCCATTTTTTTTGTATCTACCAATCTAACCAGGAGAGAGAGAGGCGTCTGAACCATTTTCAAACCTCCCATCAAGTAACGATTTTCTTCAAATAGACCCTATGGTCTCAAAGTACGATATCGGCTAAAGCTAGAGGGCTTGACTCTTGTTGTACTGATTTCACCATCCAAGGGCATGGTCCTTGGAAATGACACATTTGTTCTATTTATCCTCAAAATAAATAGTAGTTTTGTACACTTGCCTTTTCTCTCACCTTCGCTCAACCACCATTCTGAAACCAAGGAAGTGATTGATCATTTGGTGGCATTTTAATAGCGAGCCTTTTGAAGATGTGGGTAACTTGGGAATTTGTTACTAAAAACTTCAAAGGTACACTGGAAAAATGGGGGCATGTATTAGACCAAAGTCATAGTCTCCTAACGAGTCATTCATACCTATGTATGTGTTTAGCGCTTATATCAAACAGTTTTAACCACCACTTGGAGGCTCCCAGTGTGACATTTGATATCAAAGCCAACTTACAAGGTAGCTGTGAAGATACAAAAGAAAGCTTTGGTTGTAAGGGGGATGCTTTGGATGACCTTCCTACACAGAAGTCTGTGATTCATTACAAGCAGGAAACACACTCAAATTGTATAGGAATCGCACGATTACAAAGAATGATGCAGACAAACCTGGTAGGATTTCACCGTCAATTATTGGTTGTTTTTTTTTAAATAGAATAAAGAGAGAAAACCAGGATGAGACATTCTGCCTTCTGAAAGTTTTCATTAAAATGTGAAATATCTCATTTGTGGTTTTTTGAACTGAAAAATGTACCAGTTTGTGTGTGGCACATTCAACAATAATAATAATTGTGTTGTGTAAAAATGTAAAGCAGTCACAGAATAAGCCAAAGAGCAGCATTGGGATGTACAGCGAAGGACTCCTGTCAGTCCCACAGTACAGTTTTAATCATGTCAGGCCCCGGTTAAAACAGGCACCATCGGCAAGAAAAAAAAAAAAAAAAAAAAAAAAAAAATTCAAAACACTGTAAATATTACACACAAGGCCTGTTCTTATATATTTATAACCCCATACCTCATACCCAGGGGTAACAGCAGAAGTTATGTAGTAGCGGTATCCGAAAATTAGAGAAGTTCAGAGGTGGACGTATAAATACTTTAGAAAACGACAATTTAATCGCCTGTTAACAAAATACTAAAATATTTTTAAAAGATAAAAGGTCCACAAAACACGTGAGCAACTCCCCTCCATGGTATATGGGGATCACAAGACATTCTGGCTCTCACATTGGTTTTCAGTTGAAACCAAAACTACTGAAAGGTCCATCCTTGCCTTTCGTTTGCTGTAACACCTGGTAACATTGTTCCTATATCACAAGTCCATAAATACACATCTTCCCAGCACTGTCTGTCCAGAGAAAGCATACTTCCCTGGTGATGTCTCCTCTCAAGGTCAGGAAGTTCTAGGACTTAGATTGTATCCATTCGATTAACAAAATGGATTGTGTCAACCATCAATCAGAAGCGTCCAAATGGATTAGAAGCTTGCTGTGGTTGTGTATCTGTAGGAATACAGAACAATGGTTTGGGGACAGTGCAGTAAGTGCAAGCTTTAAGATTTGTGTTCTGAAGTTTGCCCAGTGCACATTACGAGTGAACATGGGAACTGGAGACACAGCTGGAAACAACCAACCAACACACTATTCTGTTACTCACTGGATAGCTGTTGCTGTAATTGTCGCACAAGAGCTGCCGTCTGTTGCTGCTGTTGAGTCTGCTGCAATCCCTGTCTCTGAAACTGAGGGAAATATGGATACATAAAGAAAATATAGGAAAATTCACAAGAACCTCTCATGATGGAACTAACTTGGCGCACTAAGGTACGAACACCTACCAGTGGCTGCTGAGGGGGCAGAGACTGCATGCCGAGTCCAGGCGGCTGTCCCTGTGACTGTGGCACGGATGCTACTTGCTGGGGAGGTGGCTGCGGCTGGGGAGGCGCCTGTTGCTGAGGTGGGACTTGCGGCTGTTGTTGTTGCTGCTGCTGCTGCTGTTGCTATAACAAGGAATGCTGGTTAAGTACAGTGAAACATTGGCAAACCTAACTTACTATACACACATTGCCTGGGGTTAGAATGTGTCTCCGTGTCTTAACTGCAAAGTCACAACTAATGGTCTTGTGTTTTAAGGTGCGTCCCCGAATATTTTGAATGGAGCCGTATATCCTATACCTTAACTATCCATCCATAATATATATATTATATATATTTTATATATACATACACACACACACGTATACATACACACACAAAGGATGATATGGTTTTCCAGGTCTCACCAAAAATGTATTTTAAAATGTAGAATGCAATCAAATTAAATATTAATTAGATTTTCTACATAACTTGGAATGGATCCTTGTAGATCATTGAAATAATCAATAACAATGACAAAAACAATTTGACCAGGGTCCTTAATAGCCTGGCTTGTTCCATTCCATAACACCTACCAAAACACTGTGACCACTCACCCGGATCATTTGCTGCTGTCTCATGTACTGCTGTTCAGGTAGCATCTGGTTGGGTCTAATTGCACCTTGTACCGACTGAGCAGTTATATGACCCATTCCAGCCATCATATTAGCTTGTGGCATCTGCTGGTGTGGAAACCTGGTAAATATCAAACATATTTGTAATTAGGTAGATCTGCACAGAAATGACTCTTGAAATGTTATTGTTTAGAAGAGAACATTTGAAATACCTTTGGCCTCCTGATGGAGGATAACTGTAGCCAGCCTGTTGGTGGACATAGCCGATGGGTCTCTGCTGCATCTGACGCACCGGGTCAAGGAGCGCCCCACCAGAAGCTGCCATGGACCCGGGGTAGGATTGTGCACCATATGCTGGTGGCACCAATGTACCAGTTTGGGAGGGAGTGGGATGCTGCTGTAGAGCGATATGAGGGCTGTATGATGTGTAGCCCTGTGGAACAACATAATGATATGCTATTTCATGAGACATTTCAAGTACCGTTCGGCCGCAGAATTGTCAGTCTATTTAGCTAAAGCAAATAATTCTTCTGTTTTGATATACCTGAGGGGTTTGCATTGGGCCATACTGGGCGTTTGGAGTCATCTGTCGAACAGGTTGGGGCATTGTCCCTTGCCCTTGCTAAGAAAGTTAAGTGATAAACATTCATTATTTGCATCTAGACTACTGTGGTTTTCTATCACCCTGTAGCACATTTTCACTCACCAGTTTTGCCTGTAAATGTTGCCTCAGTAGCTGACCTTGATGCGTTGGAGGCTGTGGTCTGTACATTCCACCTACTCCCGATTGCATTACCCCAGGATATTGAGGTCTCGACGGGACTACTTTTGCCACAGGCATCCGAGGATGTCGGTATGGACTATTATCTGAACGTGGACCACCTGTTTACACAAAAATAAAAATTACCCTAGATAAAATACATTTCTGTAGACAGAAATGTGGTTTCTCACTCTCTTCCCTGCACTGATCACGCGGTGATCAGAAAGCATGGTCCCAAGGATTGGAATACATGTGACCAGCAAGCAGGGGGAGCAATGGGAGAGCTCAGGAGGGTCTGTATATGCTGTCCTTCAGTGACCTTCTGGTGGGTGTCATCAGTAACGTCTACTGGAAGGGAATGCCCAATCGCTTCAGCAGGTAACAGCTTACCAGCGTTCGTACCGTTGCAAACAATCTGTTGGAGGAAAGCCAACGATACCCGATCTCCCTTGTAGCAGAAGGGTGATGCCCTTGCCACTTTGTCAGTACCAAAGAGGTTAAGAAAGGAAGTGCTAGAGAGCACCTACAGTTTTTTGTGCTCTACCATTGAATGGACATTTGTCCAAAACATACCTGGAGGGAGCGGCTGATTTTGAGTGTACATGCCTACATTTGGGGCTCCATAAGGCAGACGGGACATAGGTCCAGTTCCTTGAGCATGCATGTGGTCATTGGCAACACTCATACCATAAGGCACAGGACGCCCCCCTCCAAGCCCATACTCCTGATGGGGAAAAGAACAAAAAGACATTATTAGATTAAAAAAAAATGTGCAAGATATACAATGGTTTCTATATAGGTCTTTTCAAAATAGATACATATCCTCTTAGTTTGTTGTTAACATAAGAACATAAGAACAAGGTGTTCGGGAAGGACAAACCTCTGCTTTGTTAGCTGTTGGGTTCCGTTTCTTGCTTTTGGGCTTGCTTTGCTTTTTTCTGTCGTCTGTGTTGCTGGTACCCCCACTTCCACTCTTATCAACCTTTAGGGGTTCGCTGAGCTTTTTGTCAGGTTCAATATTCGTAGGGGTGGGTGGCTCCTCATCTTCGGGTGGAAGTGCAAGTGGCTCCAAGTAGTAGGTCCGTGGCTTAGGTTTAATATGGGTGTGATACAGAAGTAAACGTTGTTGCTC
>VKOC01008603.1:0-10323 GCA_009364415.1 Spea multiplicata | reverse complement strand
TCAGTCTGGACATGATGTAGCGGATCCTAGAGCAGCAGTGGCCTCTTCACTCCATGTCCTCTAAGCAGAACATTGGGATGTCCATACCATTAGACCGGAAGCAATTGGCAAGGGTGGCAGTCCTGAAGCCATTCAGGGTTGTGACTGAGAATTTAGTACCATCCCTAGAGATGTAAAATTTCCAGAAATCTTGAAGCCATGGAGGAAAAAAAAAACAAAACACTTTTTCCGGAAACAATGGAAATTTTCCGAAAATTTTAGGGGGGGAAAAAATGCAGAGTGAAGTAGTTTTACAAATGTAAATTTATTTTGTTACACTGGGAACATGAAATGCAGTCTATATAAAAGTATCATGCTTGAAATAAAATTTGCTATTTAAAACTTTATTCTTTGTTGTAAATTGAACAAGGTCTATATACAATATGTTTAACTATATCAGATGCAACAAATAAATGAAACTATCTCCTCTAATCCTCCTACATAAATTGGCCGGGGAGAGCGATCACAATGGACACCATGTCATAAATATATCTTTAGTACTTCCAATTCCCTTATTCGACCTATCCCATCCACTAACCTTAATGTCTTAATGCCGTTTTTGTAAACTTAACAGTTAACCTTTCTTCATAACAAAGTGTTCCATTCCTTTTATTAATTTTGTAGCCTGGCTCTGCACCTTTTCCAGTGCTATAATATCCTCCTTTAGAACAGGTGCCCAAAATTGCACATCATATTCAAGGTGTGGTCTTACCATTGATTTATAAAGAGGCAAAATTATATTTTTATCCCGCAGATTGATGCCCCTTTTTATACATGACAATACCTTACTGGCCTTAGCAACTGCTGACTGACAGTGTACACTGTTGCCTAGTTTGTCATCTATAACGATTCCCAAATCCTTCTCAATGTTGTCATCCCTAATTCACTACCATTTAGGGTGTTGCTTGTGCATTCCTTACACCGAAGTGCATAACTTTGCATTTATCCCCCAATATGCCACTATGTCCCATGATATGCCTTTTAACCCCCTATATGCCTCTGCCTCCAGAATTGGCACTGGCATATAGGGGGGTAAAAGGCATATCATGGGATAGAGTGGTATTTAGGGGTATAAGGCATTTCTGGAGGCAGAGTGGCATATAGGGGGTTAAAAGGCGTATCATGGGGCGCACTGTCTCCAGAAAAGCCTTATGCCCCCCATGACTTACTAGTGCTTCTGACTCCCTGGTGTCTAATGGGGGCGGCGGGTGGAAGGTCATGTGACACCGGTGCTCCGTCATAGAAGCCCCAGCGGGGGTTGTCTTCGTCCGTCGCCCAGGACCCTCCCCTGCTGCCAGAGAATTCCCCGCAGTACTGCAGGGAATTCTCTCTGGCAGCCGGGGAAGGTCTACGCTATGCACGTTCACCGGCGCTCTGTGATAAAAGCCCTGGTGGAAGTGCTGGCAGCAGCTGAGGTTACCACACATGAGGATCCAGGTCCCCTGCAGAGCTGCAGGGGCTCTGGATCTTAGTCTCATATTCAGACCTCTGAGGTCTCGATTATAAGGCGAGGGGTATTTTTCCCCAAAGCATTTGCTCTGAAAAACCTTATAATCGAGCACATACAGTAATATCCTGCTCACAGCATATTACTTTACAGAGTTTAGTGTCATCTGCAAACACGGAAACATGACTTTCAATGCCTATTGCAAGATCATTTATAAATATGTTGAATCAAACTGGTCTCAGAACAGAACCCTGAACGACACCACTTACCACTTTTATCCAGCTCCATCTCTAAGCCAATGTTCTACCCAAGAGCAAGAATTTGCATCAAGACCACTTTCTTTCAGTTTGAATACTAACCTATTGTGTGGAACCGTGTCAAACTTCTTCGTAGAATGCAATTAAATTAGTTTTACATGACAAAGTTTTCACAAAATACCATCTCCGAATGCACAATTTGAACCTTGTAGCAGATGGACTACAGCAGCAGAAGACCACACAGGGTGCCACTCCTGTAAGCTAAGGACAGGAAACCAAGGCTACAATTCGCACAGGCTCACCAAAATTGGACAATAGAAGACTGGAAGAATGTTGCCTGCTCTGATGAGTCTCGATTCCAGCTGCGATATTCAGATGGCAGGGTCAGACTTTGGTGTAAACATGAAAGCATGGATCTATCCTGCCTATTATCAACGGTCCAGGCTGGTGGCTGTGGTGTAATAGCGTGGAGGATGTTTTCTTGGGCACACTTTGTTGCAGATTATGTCCATCCCTTTATGACCACAGTGTAACTGATTTTCTGATGGCTACTTCGAGCAGGATAATGCACCATGTCAAAGTTTACATTTCAAACTGGTTTCTTGAACGTGACAATGAGTTAACTGTACTCCAATGGCCTTCAGTCAGCAGCTCTCAAGCACACCTTTGGGATGTCGCATCATGGATGTGCAGCCGACCGGGTGATGCCATCATTGTCCATGTGGACCAAACTCTGAGGAATGTTTTCAGCACCTTGTAGAAAGTGCCACTTAGAATGAAGGCAGTTCTGAATGCAAAAGTGGGTCCCGACCCAGTACTAGCAAGGTGTACCCAATAAAGTGGCCAGTGAGTGTATATTTTATGTAGTCCATTTGAAGAGTAGACAATTTTACAGAATATTAATCCTATTTATAGCGGCCACTAATAAATGAACAGCGAATCTAAGTGGAAACATAGCTTGTTTGCAATTTCCATCACTAATCCATGAGTAAAACAAAAAAACGGAAGAGCAATAACGTATCCAACTATGTTTATTAGAGAGGACCAGATCAGTAGGATAACATCAATGTAAAGATATGATGCTTTCACATCAGTGTAATAGTTGAAGGAATTCCCAATCCGCTTACCCTACAAAACAAAATGGGAAAAATGGCTTTTCTTAAACATTTCAGAGCAAATTCTTTGTAAACTCAGATATTGGCTTCACTTAACTACCTTATTCTTTACCTCTAATACCAAATCTGCAACAGAGCAGCAAGTAAAAATAAGGTATAGTTTCCATCAATAAGGTTTGCTAACATACAATAGACAATTGCAGAGTTTGCATTTTTTACATTGAGTCCCTTCTGAAAGATTATTTACATTGGTAAACTATTACATTGTCTCCAACTTACAGTGCTCCCAGTACTTTGAGAAAAGCAAAAACTTGCAGTGAGTGCACCTTTTAGCGTAAACACACTATAGCAACTAGATGACTATTACATTCATAATAAAGGTAATATAGCCGCCTATAGACAGGCCTGGTGCATATCAAGTAGCCCAAATGTTGGCTTTGTGCAGCCTATTTGTAAACAGTAAAAAGTGTGTCTTTGGGTATTAGGTTGATCACATTGATTAATATGGAAAGTCATTAAAACCTTTTAAATAAAGATAATTCCATGATATACAACTCCAAAGTGTAAAGGTAGACATTGAAACTATGTTCCCGTTTACTACAGGGACGTGGAGTTTTTACACATAATTTTCAGATTTCCTAAAATTTAAATTTCTGCCTTCATAAACAAATTTGAAATGCATCCATCTTACTGTAAAAGTAATGAAACCAGTATTTACAACATTGGAAATTAGTATCTAGAACTTGATCATATCCACTTAATTGCAAGGAAATGCGCATGTTTTTTTTTCCTATTTCATTAACAGAAACCTTGTTTCAGGTCTTCTTTTCATCTTCTTCTTCCAGGCTCCATCTAAAACACAAAGAAATGGGTGAACCAGCAACTTTGTTCTTTCAAATGTATTTCCAAAACCCAAAGACTTTTTTTTTTAACCATTGTGCAGTTTTAGCTTTTACAATGTTAGACATGGTTCCCTATGCGCCCATGGACACCTACTGTTACTCCCAGAGCTTAACTGTTTTTCCCTGTAGCAAAGAAAACTAATGAACATTACAACGGATGTCAACCTTTTCCTGTTCAGAATGGTATCTGCTCAAAACGTGAATTCAAATATTTCACTTGTAAGCATTTGTTGAGACAAATTTGCACTGTTGTTGGCGAAGGAAGGAATGTCCTTTACAGTGGTCTATAGATAGTGGTACAGATCTACTTTTAGCTTGTACTTTTTGTGAGCATAGTTTTTTTTTTGTATTAAATGCTTATTTACACATGCTGTCAAAATGACCTTGTGAGGAAGGTGAAGTTGGTTTCTCAGCAAATCAGCTGTTGGGAGGCCTTGTCTTGCTTTCCTTTTTTCTTTCCGCACCATCAAGAGGAAAAGTGAGAGAACAGCACAAATATTAGTAAAGACCATGTCCCTTAATACATAATCTCTCTACTGGGAACGGACATGTTTATTGAATACTTTTAATGTCACTAGCCACCTGTCATAAGCCAAATAGGCCAATTTTGACAATATAGAGCACTAACAACTTACTATCGGAAATACATTCATTACATTTGTGGGTTTATCGGCTCAGGAAAAAAAAAATCATAGAAATGGCTACAAATATCTTTTTCACAAAAGACTTTATTATCTAATGATGCATACTGAAAACATACAGATATCTGCATGGTTATCTGTACATGCAGCAGAACAATCTTCACTTTACAATAAGTGAGGCTCAACTGTTTATGTGAAAGAACATTTTTTAACATTTTTGTTTAAAGAAAAGATTCATTTACAAATCAAATAAAAGGTAAAGAAGCAATTACCGCTTATAAAAAGCAGCTGCTTTTGTTCAAGAGTGGAGCGTATATGCCCTGTATTGAAAGACAACATGATCACAAGAAATGAAACAATTAACAAAATCAAAACACATTAACCAGAAACTGCAATTAGTACCAAAACATTTAAAAGCAGTTATAATCAGATGAAAGGAAATCCCCTGGTACTGACTAGATATACACAGAAATACATTTGATACATAGAATGTATATATATATATAAAAAAAAAAGGAAATACAAGAACTTGAAGTTTACCCAATTATAACATTAACTGCAACTTGCGCACAAAGTACTGGATTATATTACAGTGAAATCTTTTCAGAGATAAGTCAATTTAAAAAATATATAGGAAATAAAAAGTTTAAACAGTACACTGAAGGCGCTCCTTCCATCAAGTGCGCTTACTCCATCTTAACGAAATGGAGAGATGAAAAAAAGAACAAAAAATTGAATTAAACTGCCACAAATATTGACCAAGTAACATTAAAGTAAAAGCGCAACAGTAGGCCACTTGTGAAACATGCAGGGGAATTACGTTGCCACAACCTGCTCTGATTTTCTGTTTGTCCGCTGACAAAGAAATGTACACACAGACTTCTTAAATGACCAAGATGTTGATGGTTAGCTTACCTTCAGTGTACTGAAAGTTGTACGCAACCTGCTTTAAAAGAGGACACCATCCCTGCAGGAAGGCTCAAGAAGAAATAGGCCCCCTTTCGGCACTGACTACACCAAGGGTATGCTGCTGAGGCCTGCGCACACAACCTAGGAAAACGTGAATATAAACAGCATTTATGCTGGTCATGTTTTCTTGCAACACATAAAAATAAAAAATATACATCTATATATGAGCTGTGACTGCTAAAAATAAAATATTAACATCCACGCATTCAATTGAAATTTTGTTTTTAACAAATATAATTTTTTTTCTCACACAAACTGCATAAGTGACATTTTATGCAGTTTACAGGCAATCATTACTGTGGCAGAAAAGTTGTACAGGTAACAAAATTTGTGTCAGACAACTTCAAAAAAAAAAAATCATGCTTTCAAAGTTTTCAGGGGAAATATTTATATGTTTATATACATTAACAGGCTGCTGTGAACGTGTCTTCAGTCCTGACGTGTGAACTAGCCAAACCATTTGCCAGATTTCAGATCTTTTCCTGGATAAATGGGTGTTGGAGAGCTTGGTTAATGCTTATTCGTTTGGCTGGATCTAGCATTAGAATCTGATCCAATAAGTCCTTGAGCTGATGGACTTTTTTACGCTGATCTTCTGGAAGCCGCTGGCAACCAATTAAATCTGCCAGTAGATCCTTGGTGGGGTTAATGGTACTCATAACAGTAACTTTTTCCTGAAAGGCAAAGAAAAGCAGAACACGCATTTTTTAAATAAAATTAAAAAAAAAAAAAAAAAAAAAAAAAAAAAAAAAATCACAAATGTCACCAACCAAAATACACGGAGATTCTCAGAGCACTACAGGTAATGCAGCATTTTGGTTTTTTTTTTTTAACAGGGTATAACATGTATAATATGTATATATGAAGCTTCTGCTTTAATAAATGTCAAGAATGGCTCAATTATGGCTAAATGGGAAAAATAAACCACCTAGTATATAAAGACACAATATAGTCAAGAAAGCTCCTATAAAAAGATCTGAATATGGTGTACAGAGGTTCAGTCTGTTCTCTTTTGAAGCCGACATGTAAAGCCTGCTTCTACCACTAAATGATGGTTAAAGTTTGGATGCTATCCGGTCTATAAGCCTTCCTTAAGCAAAACAGCATATTTGTATTTCTGGAATCATATGAAAGCCCACAAGCACACAATGGGATTAACCCTATCCTCTCCATGTGCTTATACAGTCAGGGCCTTACACATTGTCTGTTAAGTTATTTATGCTATTGTTTGCATGACCCAATGTGCAAGGCAGAACCTGTTAAACATTGTCCCCTGGTGTACATTAGGCAGATGAAAAACTTCTGTTACTAAATGGCGGCTTTACCCCCCCTCTCAGACTACAAAACTGCATGCTCACAGAAAAAAATGAAAATATGATAACATACCCTTTCTGTAACTTTATCTACTTCGATGTACATGAAGTTGAGATTTGCATCAAAATGTTGATCTTTAAAGACACCTTTCCGAATCATCTATAAAACAAAATTGCTTTATTCCCCACTTCAAACAAGCAAAAACAGAATTAGAATACACAATTGATTGTATGTACCTAAAGAATTCATAAACACAAATACATAATTTACTAAATAAGGGAAATCTCAATTATTTAAGCATCCCACAATACTGATATTTATCAGGAGTCAGCACAGATGTTTCCATAATCATAGTAAATTGACCTGAGTGCAGTATTACAAATTACTTTTTGATAAAACAGTTTAATAACTTTACATAGCTGAACTGCAAAGAAAACAAGCATCTGGACAACAAAAAAGGTTTTAGCCTTTCAGATATTGTCAACTTCAGTATTTCTATTTAAATCAGATCTGGAAGCCGTTTTAAATGACAATTCCTTACGTAGTAAAAAGGGCTATAGGGATGCCACCAATCCATTGGCCGCTAAGGTTCTAGGACTAATTTTCTAACTTTGCAATAGAACCAGTTTTTATACAAAATGTGCCTCAATGGGTTTTTATTAAAAATTGAGAAAATAAGTTACCTTGTTTGGCATTTTTCCTTTAAGGTCCATAGCTAATTTTAGCATGTGATTATTGGTTTTGCCAGGAAACAAGATCTTTCCATTGTAAAGTTCGTATAAGGTGCAGCCAACAGACCACATGTCTATACCATAGTCATACAGTTTTCCAATGACTAAAAGAAAAAAGTGTGACATTGGGAAAAACAAACACATAATTCTTCACTGTTAAAGAACAAAAAACTTAATCCAAACAGCTAATGACTTAAATGAACAGGTTTTTTTCTCCCGTAAGTCCCTCTCTTTTGCACACACCCCCTGCCAAAAACAAACAAATCAAGTCCTTTTGGAGATACATTAAACCCGCTTAAGTACTTTTACATAAATCACTTTAATGTTGATAAAGAAAAGTGTTCATGCTTACAGAGGTCAAACAACAAGTTTTCATGTGGCAATTCGTCCATTGAAATATACCATATTTGCTCTGAAAAACACCCTTCGTCTTATATTCAAGGTCGTCTTGTTATCAGACCTCAAATAGAAAGTCTGACTATGACACTAAAATGCAGAACCCCCGCAGCACTGCAAGGGGCCCGGATCTTCTCTGGTAACCTCCACTGTTGCGGTGGCTTCTATAACTGAGTGCTGGCATGACATGACCTTCCAGTGACCAATCAGAAGCCCCAGCGCAAGTTCCTGCAGCAGCAGAGGTTGTCTGGGTGCATTGTACAGATGTTCACATGCTGCCAGAGACGAGGATCCCCCGCAGCACTGCAGGGAACAGGGAACCTCTTCCCTGGAGGCCATACGTCAGCGCGATGCGCACAGACAGCCGCCGTTGCTGCCGGCACTTCCGCCAGGGCTTCTATGACGGGCACCGGCGTGACATGACCCTTCCGGAACTAACGGGCAGCAGAGGTTGTATATGCGCATCGCGAAGACGTCCACAGGCTGCCCCACTAGACTCCAAGGAGTTTGGAGCACGGGGGACAAGTCTGGGGATGCACTGTGACATAAGGGAAGGTATAAGGCATTTCTGGAGGCAGGTTGGCAAAGAAAAACAAAAAATGAAATTCTCATAGTTTTTACTAAATTTGAAAAAAATAGTTTACATTAATATTTATCAGTAGAACTTTTTTCTTATAGGGAAGTCTTATACCGAGGTTTTTTACCCTAAATTATAAAAATTTTGGAGGGTCGTCTTTAATTGAGCAAATACGATATTAAACATGCAGCAAGAAATAACATTCAAGGTAGCAAAAACAAGTAAATGTTCTTATGTAATACTGCAAACTTTTCTTGCTTTGCATACAGGTTTAACATTAGTAAAACGACATATCTTACAAATTAAGGACTCCTATCATAAGGATATTTTAACAATGTTAAACTTACCAATTTCAGGAGCTCGATAAAATCTACTGACAAGATATGGTGTTATATCATTATCAGCAACATGAGACGCAGAACCGAAGTCACAAAGTTTCAGAATTGTTTTGGATTCATTTACCTAAGGAAAAGCCACGAAAAATAAATGTAACGGCTACGTAAAAACATTTTAAATTGAGAAAATTTCACAATAAAATCAAATGGGAAATGTTCAGTCATATTTTTCGAATCTTAAACCACTAAATCATTTACAACACAAAAAAAAACCTTCATAAAAGCAATGGATCCACTTTTTATATGATCACCATATAACAGGACCAGTTCAGCAAATGTGTACTAGCCCTAGTTCACACAATACATATGCTAGATTTCATGCCCAACTGACATTAACACAATATCACAGCTGGAGGGACAACCTCCACCTATCCCAAAAGAAATGTTACTCCTGCTAAACCGATGACACATCCAGGAAGGTAGCAGCTTAAGTACAGTAATACCCAAATAGCGTCGCAAGAACATTGTAATAAATATTACATCTAAAAGGTAGGAAGAGGGTGGATCTAGGACACTTACCAGTATGTTATCAGGCTTAATGTCTGCATGAAGTATATTACATCTTTTCAGTAGTTTCAAAGCCAGAAAAAGTTGTTGACTATATGAGCGTACTGCTTTGATATGAAGACCTACATCTTTTCCATATTTCTTCAACACTTCTCGCAAATTCATGCTGAGATGTTAAACAAATGCAAAAAAAGAAAAAAGCCAATTACTAAAACAAAGTATGCTATTTAGTATTAAGGAAAGTACAGAGTCAAGAAGGCAGCATCCTATTTGTACTTGTGGAATCACATGAAAAGACAGTGATGTTTTTTGGACTATTTACATAAAAGCCACCATGTGACCCATTTGTGTCCACACAATGCTCTACACAAAGTCACAGACCCTCCTTCAGTGAATTAATGTTGGTACATACACTCTAGGGCTGCAACTAACTTATTTTTACAATCTATTAGTTGGCAGATTATTTTTTTCGATTAATCTGATTATAAAAAATAAATGTAAATGTAAATTGTAATTATATCGATTAGTCGTTGAAGCCCTAATGCACTCTCATACTCATGCCCAACGTAGGATATTTCACAAACTATGCAGTAATGACTTACCTGAGTGGCTCAAATACTAAACACAAGTGCTGCTTGTGATAGAAGTGCCTAAACAATCTCAAACAGTGGAACTTGTCATCTGGATCCGCATCATTCAACTTCTTCAAGAACTCTAATTCTTTGAGGCCTGTTTTTTGCCTGTGGATATTAAGAAAGACGTCCTCATAAGACACTAACATTTAGGCATTTCCAGGAACCTTGAACAGGATGCTGTCATTACGACACAATAAAATTGCTTTATTTAGAGATACGTACAGTGATATCCATATATATTATTGGCAACCTTGGTAAATATGAGCAAAGAAGGCTGTGAAAATATATTGTTTAACCTTTGGATCTTTTCTTCCAACAATACAAACAAAAAAAAAACTGCTCTTATGGATTATTAACCCCTTCGTGACAATTGCCGGTCCTGGCACGACACGCAAAAG
>VKOC01008601.1:0-12031 GCA_009364415.1 Spea multiplicata | reverse complement strand
TTATGCTGTACATATCTGTTATTTAAAACTTAGTCTATTAGATGGCCTTTTCCATTACACTGACTCTTATTTCATGAAAGAGTCCAGAATTATCCTAAACAAAAACTAAAGACAATAAAATGATACAATACACATCCAATGTATTCTTTCCAGAATGATTTTTGCCATGCGTTTTGAACTTGACTCTTTATGTCCTGGAAAATAGAAGCGGAGAAGGGACTCCGCGGGATCACGTAATGTGACGTCAGTGTCTGGCTGCATGTGAGTGTGTGTTTAGTTCCTAGGTATGTCTGTGTTACTGTATGATAGTGTGAGCATCAGGGTCTGTAGTGGTGTGAGTGTCAGTGGCTGACTGTGTGTAACTGTCAGTGTCCGTTGGTGTGAATGTCTTGGTGTTTGAATGTCTGGGTGTGTGGGTTAGTCTCTGGGTATATGTGTTTGTGTATGAGTGTCAGGGTACAGCATGTTTATGCATATTAGTGTAAGTGAGTGTTAGTGTAAGTATTTGTATGCCTGTCATAATGTGAGTGTCAGGCATGTTTGTAGGTTGGTGTGCCAGTGTTTAATAGTGTCAGTGTATGTGTGTGAGTTTCTAAGTGTGTTAGTGTCAGGGTGTATATTAGTTTCTGGGTATGTTTGTCAGTGTATGCTTGTTAGTTTGAGTGCATGTGTGTTAGTGTGAGTGGGTGTGTTTTGCTGTGAGTGGCAGTGTCTGGGTGCACGTGTGAGTGTCAGTGTTTGGGACTGTGTGTTAGAATGACTGTGCATGTGTCTCTGTTCTTTCTTTCTTCTCTTCTGTTCACACATCTTCTTTTCACCTCTTTTTCTTTTCTTTCTCTCTTTTCTACCTTCACTTTCAACTCCTCCCTTTTCTCTTTTATCTCTTCTTTTCTGCTGTCTTCCTCTGTATTCTCACAAACAATTCATTGATTTTTTGTCTTTCTCTCCGATGAACAAAATATTAAAAAAAATCTATAAATTATAAAACCACATCCACTAACATGCACTAGGAAACAACCCTTCAAAGACTGTACAGGAAATGGCTCGCTAAAAGACATTACTTATCTTCCGACTAGGCTACAGTTTGGAGTTTCTAAATAAGCTTCCCAAAAGGTTCCTTCTCAACTGTAGAAAACCTGTCACCCAATAACTTCAAGATCCAGGATATCCCTTTACTCTTGTGGAAAGAAAAGTCCTCTTTCAGAAACATCATGTCTCTTCTCAGCCTAATGACCTTGCCCATGTTTGACCCTTCTAATTGTTCCTGCTCAGGACTTATCTCTGGATTTCTTTGATTGACTTGGTGGCTGCTCCTAAAACATCTTCTAGGATGTCTGCCCTGGCACATTGGAGACTGGGTAGTCATCACTACCAACACCAGTTCCTACGGTTGGGGAGTGTGCCTAGGAAAACTTTCAGTTCAAGGGCTTTGGTCTCCTTTCAAAGGGAGACTTCCTTCAAACCACCGGAAGCTACTTGCTGTCTGGAGAACCCGACAGAGGCTAGCTCTTCAGATTCAACACAAGGCTGTGCGTATCCTGTCAGACAACAGGGCTGCTATGGCTTATTTGAACAAGCAACGTGGAACAAGAAGCCCTGTCCTTCTATCATTGACCCTCAAATTTGCTCATGGGCCGAGCACAGTAGACAGTTTTTTCTCCCTATCCCCTTGAGACAATCCCTCAGGAATAGATGCATTCATGAAAGCTTGTGAGTTGGGCCGAGCATCTGTCATTCTGGTTACTTCAGAGTGGCTAAGAAGGATGTGGTTTTCTGACCTTCTCCGACTAGCTTCAGACCACATCAGGTTGTCTTTATGAGACAATCTTCATCAGGGACCAATCTTGTATCCCAATCCTCTGTCACTAAGATGGAGACTGGAGACTGAGCGTAAACTACTTCGGGCCAAGGGTCTTTCCTTTTCCATCAGACACTTTGCTACATTGTAGGAAGCGAGTGACCTCCCTGAAATATATGAAGACATGGAAACATTTTCCCCTTAGGGGAGGATTCCTGCCTGATTTGTGCCACCTGGCTAGCATATTGGGCTTTTTTAGCACATGACCCTAAGACCTTATTGATCAGAATCAATGTTCTCCTGCGCATGTACAATACTGAAAAATGCTTAGTTTTTGCAGCTGAGGAGTAGTTATATGAGTAGTTTCATTTTCTAGCTCCTGTAACAAAAGAATGCATGCTCCAAATGTATGAAGTAAAATGCACTGGAGTTCATGCAAAATAGATTTCAATATGTGTTTAACATAAAAATACGTCCGGAGGGCCCCTTTAGATGGTTGCCATACTGTAAGACATTGCTACCTAAATATAGTCAGATGATGTCATATATTAAGAGCTTGTACATGGTTAATGAGGTGTGTCTGAGTTTAAGATACACAATTTGCCTGGTATTAACTACTTTAATAATGCAGATTGATATAATTTGTTGTTGGAACTCCATGTCACATCTTTCATTACCTGTTAAAAGTCTACATTTGGACATCTGGTTGCCATAGGTTAGCAGTAAATAAATGAACTGTCTTTAGACTGTCATCACTGATCTACTGAAATTCCAATCACTACTTGCACCATGGTGGGTCTGCAAAGGTTATCTTGTGTACTTGCTCCATCATGCTTATTGCTTGTGCAAATAAACATGGAGCTGAGATACTCTTATGCAATATCTGAAGTTTGTTTATTTGGATTTACACTCTTTATATAACTGTGTTTGGCAACAGTTGAGAGTTACTGTCATGGTTTTGTAAGCATTGTCAATTGACATAAGAAAAGGATTCTACAAGTACTTTTGTATCAATTGGGTGGAAATTATTTGTAATTTGTTATAAAGAATAAGAAGGAACCTTGTGGCAATATATCACTTTATATAAACCAATAAAGCACTAACAAAACTGTTTCAGTTTTGTACTCAGTTTTGAAATGGTTGAAAAGTCTTTAAGGTCTACTCACCAAAGGGAGAGTTGACAAGAGAGTTTGCATGAGAGGTGTGTTTCAATTCCTGTGGCTTCCCTATACATTATATTGGACCATCCCTAGTGCTCTTCTGCTGCACATGGAACTTGGATCACCATGTATGATGAATAGTTGAATCAGTGAAATCTCTTTAAAGTCTTCCCGTTCAGTTCAGTCTTTCTTGGATTTATGTGCCAGTATTGGCCTTTTATAATGAGCATCGAGTTAGAAACACAACGATCCAGCCTTTTTCCCTTTAATGAATAAACCCTATCAAGATATATTTCATACAAAAATCACTTTGCTCATAGCTGTATGTCCTTCCAAAGTTTAATCTTTTATTAGATATTAATAAAACCAATAGTTTTTTTAGATCTCATTATTACATTGGCTCAGGCAAAGAGCAGCATTTCCTACTTATATGGGGACATTAATAAGACTAATTATCAATTATCATATATTCGTTTAAATGCAGTTTTGGCTATATTTATGGAATGCAGTACAGTACTGATTACCTTTTTTTTTACTTTGTTTGAAATAATCAAGTTAATTGAATACGTAAATCAGCCTAAATTAACTAAAAACAATGAGATGCGTTGCAGCTTAGCAATGAAGGTAATGTGGTATTGCAATGAAGGAAGCATGACTAATTTCATTGAACTGTTAAGAGAAGTGTGTGTGACGATGGTACTAATGTGAACCAGACAATAAGAAGATCTACATCTTCTCAAGTATTAAAAATGTTACTGAGCTGCAATCAATTCATCCACTGCAGATGCTAGTGTGTGCCTGAAGTTTAGATTTAAGGACAACTCTGCTTCCAATTATGGATATAAGAAGAATGTGATATCAATGCTCTTCAAGACGCTCCAGTGTCCTATGGTAACACATTTTAGCATGATACATTTTTAGATTCAATATTTCAACTTGAACATTTTGCATCAATGAAGATAGCCAACGATGATATATGTAGCTGATTTAAAATCTAATATACAATTTATGACTACTTAAGTTAAATCAAAGACTTCAGAAGATGTTATGATACATGTTTTGTGACTTAATTCAATTAAGGAGAAAAAAACTTCTTTGTGGGGGTACAACACATGGTCCTACTTTTGACACCCAATAAAAAAGAACAATGTTTCAAGGACTTTGGCAGTCTATGTTTTTTGATAAATGTTACACATTTTGAATAATAGACTGTGTTAACTTTTGATAATAGTATTGCTCAATCCTGTTATTTGTATTTAAACATTTAGCTTCTAAAAAAAGTACTGTATGTCATTATTTTTTCTTAAATAGTGAAGTATGTATTTCTGGGTTTACTTGCCAGATTTTCCATGATTGTTGTAAACAAGCAGTGGTAACATTTAATGGTAACAGAAGTAATCATTAGGTCTGGTTTATTTTGTTTTCTCCATAGGACTAAATAAACATTGTGCCATTCAACTTAGATAAACCACTTGTAGACAATGATTATCTTGTATATTATACTATGCCTTTAATGTCTGTAAACATCTGTACATAGCCTGAAATTAGGATTTGGCTAACCATGGTGAAACAGGAAAGTATGGCCTTGCATTCAAGAATAGTCAGATTTTGCCAAGACTAGCATTCTTATAATCCTTAGCCAGCAAAGTGATTACTGACCATGATAAGCATCATAGTCTACTGGAAGTACATGACTGGCCTAATGTTTTTTCTTTGCAAAATCACAAAATGTTTTAATTGCTGTAGGTGGATAATATACCTTATTAAAAGTGGAATCAGTGTATGGGATGAAAATGTAATATTACACATATTGAATATGAAATAGCACTTTGGGTACTGATTCATTAAAAAAACCATGAAGTATTTGTAAAAAGTTGAGAGACTGGTGCCAAAATTTATTTAATGAATGGAAGATTTCACTATGAAGTCTACTTGAGGATTGATAAATACATGTATACACCTGTCTGAGGATCTTTCATACATAGAACTTTATAGACAACACAGGGACATCGTCTAAGGTTAAAGTAGATTTTACGATAAGCAAACAAAATATTACATTTAGGGCAGTTAATATTTGGAATGTACTTTCAAGTGAAGTGGTTTTGGCAGGACATTTAGGAAGTTCAAAAAAGGATGAATATAGGCATTCAAGATTCTAGTGAAATAATAATTCCCTTTTTTATCCCTTGGGACAGTATTGGATAAAAGATTCACTAGAAATATTTGGCTTCTATAAGTAATGCTTATGGCTTTTCCGATCCATTTGTTATACCTCATTACCTGGTGTTTGCAGTTGTTGTACTCTTCTGGCTCTAAGGGTACCGTATTCACAAGACTTGTAGAACACACAAACATTTTACATGTTACTAATGACCATAAGTACTGTATGTGGGATTTATTAACTCACAGAATGGAATGCTGTGATGTGGCCACCCTACGTGGTCCTAGCTTTAGCTCCATCATGACAAATGACAAGCCAGACTTTCAACAACACCACAAAATATGCAGGAACGTATGCCTACGATAGCTTCTTTCGCTGAGCTGGTGTTGCTGAAATGCCTCTCCAGAGCTACCCCATCTATAATTCCAATGGCATTCAGCCAGTAATGGCTGATTTTATTTCATGGGAGCTGCCACCACAATCCCAGTCTATAACTACATTTCCTATAAAATTCAGCTAGCAAAATGGCTGGCCGAATATTATGGTAGAGGCAATCAACACAAAATATTAGTTACCATAATAATCACTTAATATCGCTAGCTGAACATGGAAGTTGCAGTTAAGAAACATTAATGTAATGTAGCACTGTGATGCGCAGATAAGGAAAAGAGCAGACTAAACCACTCTGACAACAGGGAGTGAACAGAATTAAATAAAAGCTTTTTTTGTTGAACTTCCCTAACTATCAGGTGTTTTTTTTATGCTCTCGACTACTCTAAACAGCCTACTGATTCTCCCTTCCCTGCTGCTCCAGTCGGGGGCAAGTGCCCCCCCCCTTCTTGCCTCACCCTTCTGATGCCCATGACCACTGGTAAAATAATGTCTATTTACATCCTTCTATACTAGAGCTACATTAAATGCCATCTACATTTCTAAAATCCACATTAGACCCGTTTATTACTGACCATCTGTTCAGTAGTCTGACCTTAATGAATAAAGTGACACATTTAAATGAAAAAACAAAACAAGGAACCTTCTCATAATACTTATGTAAACATAGTTTGGCGATAAACCGGATTGAATTTCAGAGAAAATGCTTCTAATAATAGTTGCCCCAGTAAAGGTCACCTGTGATTTTTTTTTTACTCGTCAGCTATTTTTGAATCCTAATTATGTAATGATGTCTTCATATTCACTTGACAGTTTACTGTTGCTTTTTCTTTTAGCTGTAACACATAAAACACAATGCTTGTGGGATCTATGTGATAATTACTAATACTTATATACACCTGAATTGGCAGTGGATATACAAGGGCCAGGGCTAGCCTTTTTATTTTCTTGATGACATACTTTTGATTTATAACGCAGGACAGAACCTCATGGTGGTGCACCCCAACAGCACAGTGCCCAAGGCAGCCCCCTACTTTACCTATAAGACAGGGCCAGCCTTCTCAAAATGCGACATTAAAGTTAAAACATTAACTTTACTTTACTTTAATTAGTATGATCACAGTGTGATCACTCTTGCAAATCGAAAAACTAATTAAATTATGTAATACCATATTATTAAAATTATGTTTTTTAAATTTTATGGGCAATTATATAATGTGTTACACTTATCTTCTCTTGTATTTCGCATGTCCTTTTAAACTTTTGTTGCTTTTTTGTCTATAATATTCTTTGAGTAATTTCTGTAATTGGTGACCCTAATTTCAATATTTCAGCTTTTCACTTTTAATACATTGCATCTTTGTTTTGGCAATTTGAGGATCAATGTACTCTCCCCTAGACATTGATACTTGTTGTGAACATCCTATTTTGCAATTATTAATTAAAAGAGAGCTAAAATTGCATACCTTGTAATATAAAAACACTTTGTATATATTACTAGTCAAAATTAGTGTCAACTAAATAACTTCACACTATTTTACCTCTCACCATTTGATATAACTATAATTCTAATACAGCTATTTTTATGCCCATGGTAGGGTCAATAGGACAGTCTCTTTTTTTCACCTTCTAACACTGAATGCCATGAAATGGCAAAATTCTCATTCTGTTTATATACCTGTTGCATTTTGTAATATTTTGTATAAGGACATATTATTACAGTGTAAGGGATATGTGCAGCCCAACGGAGCCTTGTGTCAGGCAGATCACATGTTTTTCCTCCTTCTGGTCCTCAAGAAGAGAGAGGGGGAACATTACTTCCACCAGAATTGCTCATGCAGTCTAGGCAGTATAGCACCCATTGTGATGGTCCCAGGAGCCATCTGACTGACTGGCCTTAAGGTAGCATGGGACCTGAGCAATAGCAAGCTATGAAACCTAAGTCTAGGATGCTTATCTGTCCTCATATCACCTTACTCATTTCATGACCAGAGAAACATGGTTAAAAAGAAATTTATAGCCTTGTCATACGTATGTTGACATGTTATCTTTTCAGCATTACTCACTTATCTTATTGTAACTGAGAATTCAGATTTATGGTTCAGTGAATGAGAACACTTAGGCATCTGCATAGACCTTGTGGGTTTCAGCACAAAAGACCACTTGATACAGAACAGTTATTCATAATAACATACCCCCTACCTGTCTGCCTTTATATCTCATATAAAATGATTTAGATTTAAAATCCAAACAAGTATAAACTTGTTCGACCTTTGATCACCAAGAACTGTACTTTATACCGCTGTATGAATACAGAAAAGTAAGCAACCGAGGTAAGGGAACTGAAGATTGTAGATTTATTATACAGTTTCACCATCATTTTTACTTACCTGAAAAATTATGGGAAAAGCATGAAATGGTATAATTATGGAAATGGTTAACTGGAGGTTATTACCAGCCAAACATCTAGAATAAGGTATAATATATATTAATATATTATACCTTATTCTCGATGTTTGGCTGCTTGCAGGTAGTCTGGGTTAGAAAACCAAAGCAATCCTCATATGAAGTGCAGACCACAATACATTTAGTTGAATCCGTAGACAAAAGACAAAGGGTTTTTTTGGTGGGGGGGGGCAGGATATACCTTATGCATCACAAAGTGAATACAACTATTACAAATATTTCTACATGTATTATTTCATTTTAGAATTAGATTTTAATATTGCACTTAAATCATTGGCCTTTCACTGTACTTTGAAAGAAATAAATTTATTTCACAAGATGAAGGATTGCATGTTACATAACCGCAACACAGACATATTCTTGTTCTTTGAAGTACCATATGATTATATTATAAAATATAACCTACAACAGAAATGTGAGACATTTGAACTGCCCTCTCCTCTAAATAATTGAGTACTAAAAACCTCAAGGTTCATCCAGTGGCTACAGTAGAAGTAATATAAAAATAACCCTGACACAGCACGGCTCTTTGGCTGGGAGGTCATAAAGTTCTTTGATAATCATTCAGACTCAAGGAATTCCAGAAACATTGCAGATTTTTCATGGCTATTACATGCAGGGAATTACTTGTGTTTTATGAGGAGCATAATCGCTTTCTTTATGTGACAATGTTATAGATTACCCTTGAATCTTTCAGATTTAATACTTTCCTACATGTCTAAGGCACATTTTCATGACATAGAGAAAAGAATTGTGATGTTGACTGCAAACGTGACAAATGAAAGGCAAAATCCAAGGAATTATTTTTTTTAATGGATAAATTGATACATTTTGTTGTCCAAATGGCAATTTGATCAACTTTTTGGTAATTTACTGATATACACACAGTGGGATATTTAGGCCCCTCACAAAAATATCCACAACACAAAGGAATAAAAGATAAATACATTTAAGAGAAGTTTTTAACGAAAATAACAGAAAGTATTTAATGTTCCAAGTTATGATGTCCTGCTGCTCTGGAAACGTCTTATCAAAAAACTCTTTTGCAATATTAAAATATGTATTTGCAGGAAAATGGTTCAGTAACTACAGGGTTTATAACTGAGTCAGCATCTGACTCACAACTGTTTGCTGCTGTCTCCAGGGAGGCATTACTAGGGAAAGATCATTATCCAGTTTTTCTGGAAATTCTCTGCAGATCATGATAATTAACATACACGTAGGCAATGATCTAATTACTAGCCAATTTAATAAAATATTTCCTATGCTTGTCTGCTAGCTTGTTGACCCTTTATAGAATGAAACAAGGGCCCTGATTCTTTGCTGTTTATTTTGCTATCTGTGACCCCTTGATTACATAACAGTTCCCTTGCTTTGGCTCCAGCACTTTGCAATCTATAGCTAGTTATGACCTTGCTGATTGCTTGTTGTCTGTCTTTTGGCCCAAGTTGACCACAGTTTTCACACTGTTTTGATGTCTTATTTAGATTGACTTCACATTTGCTCTGACTTTTTGCTAATCAAGCATCTTTACCTCTAAGCACAAATCAAGTTTTTAATTTAATCGTAGCAGGTCTGTTCCATTGTCAATACATCTGCTTGCTATATGTTACTGAACATCAGAGCACAATACTACCACAAATGTTTTTGTTTTTGCAGGACATATAACCAGTTTTTGCATTGCATTGTCCACACCAGTTCTTCCATATCCTCTGGCAGCTATAAAAAGGTAAGGGTATTAGTTAATGAATTATGATTGTTTTGGATATTACATGTTGATACAGGTGCACTCTGAGATAGATGCCAACCGCCCAGGCACTAACACAATGCAGATGGTAGGGATGGTCTGAAAGATCAGAAATCACAGACCAGCCTCCACTGTAGTAGAGGGAAAGCAACATCTTACTGATATGTCAATATTTTAGACTTTATAAGAAATTAGTACATTATGGATGGGTGAACAGGTATGGTCTTGAGCCACACATGAGCCTGATGGAGTAAGGGAAGTATGAGACACACATGAGACAATCATTAGTTGCTTTTGGAAGGACAGACCCAATGGCATGTGTCATGGGAGTTGAGCCATCACAGCTCATGCATGGGCTTTGCAGGCCATGCAATGGGAAGCTTATTAACCTTAGAGTATGTTCCGCTTTCAGTAGTAAAGGTTCGTTTTTTACTAATGTCAGCTTGAATGCCTTTCCTAATAAGCATGTTACTTTATTCAATGGTTGGTATTTCTAACCAAAGGGGATTGGTGGTCATAATTGTTTGCTGGTATCTGCTAGAATCATTTTATATGCCTAAACAGGGCAATCACAGCACAAATGTTCCCAATACTCAATACCATAGACTGCAATGAGCAAAACTTCAGCTCTTCATTTTACCAACACTATTTCCAAATAACTAATAGATGTATTAATTGTATGCCTATACAAAAAAAGGGCTTGAAGCAACATCACTTAAATTGAATTTAATTATAGCCAAATACGTTTTGTGTAGTATCACAGGGTTATTACTTTTGTTTATATATAACTATATAGTAAATATGTTATTCTAGGTTTAATAACAAAATCAAGACAGACATAAGGGGTAAATCAGATATTGCAGTGCCTTAGAATATCTGATATATTTTCCAATTACAGCTTTAGGAAAGAACAGAGTACTGTTAAAGTTATATAGAGACATACCAGAGATCAGAAGGAAGAGATTTTGTGCTAGTTAAGCCTAATTTTAAGTATTTGTAAGCATACGCTGAACACAAAATACTTCTTAAGTTCACGAACTTGATTTAATCACTGTTTCTGACTCCAGTAAGAACATTCCAGCTCTCCTGCTGAAATATTTGGGGAAACTCTAAGACAAATGACCCTTTCTGAGGTGAAACAGGTCAAATGAACCACTGACACACAGTGTAATCCAAAAAGTAGGAATAGACCCCAGGACAGTAATATCTTAGTGGATATGTTTGCATTTTAATGTGTTTTTTAACATAAACAGTGGAAACCATGCTGTGATGATGAATTTCACTGAGCATGAAGATAACCACACAGCTGGTAAATTATTTCAGGAACCAGCTAATTTTACACATAGATCCATTCACATAGTTTGCTGCGTAGATATGCTGCCTTGATTGAGCATTCAAGTCATTCCTTTTTAAAATTAGCTAAGTTCCCTGTCTGAAAACCTTGTTTTTATTTAATTTATGTTCAAGGAAAAACATTTATAGTCAGATTGCAAAAACAGGAGTACATAGCGTATCTAATCAAGAAGCAAGCATGATGTAATCTGTAACTGTTTTATATAGTCACATAGCTGCAGAAAATGATGGTGATATATAAAACCATAAATAATAACTACTCAGTATCGAGTGGCTTAACACTGCAGAAGGCGATAACCCCATACGTTGTTGGTATACTGTTTTGCATTGTATATGTATTCCACACTCCATATGTACAGTAGAAAGAAAATATTGATTGATACATTTATGGCCAACAAATGTTCACTTGGTATTCCGTAATACTTTAAACACTTTCTTTGGAATGAATTATTCTTACAGATACATTTGCTGGTCTCCTAAGATGTTCATCAGTAGCTATAGTATCTGATTTTGTTAAAAAGATTTTCTCTAAAAAGACCGACTCTCATCCTCTTACCTAGTTAATTAGGAAAATACATACTTGTTTCTATGCTTTTCTCTCTTACACATATACACATAAATATAACAAAAAACACAAAATATACCATACGTGTGCTTAGGTGAAAGAAATGTAAAATATATACCGATATACGGCCTGAACTGGATAAAGCATTACTTAACAGGTATGACACTTTTTTTCTTCAAAATAAACCTGTGAACCGTTTGAGACATCCTGCATGAACTCCTGCCTATGTGGGGACAGCTATTGAAAATGGAAAATAAAACCAAAATAGCAGGCAGCACTGTTGTTTAGAAGAATACGCTCTAGAGTGTAAGCTCATTTGAGCAGGGCCCTCATCACCTGTTGTCTCTGTAAGTCAAATTATTATGTCCCGTCTACCCATTGTACAGTGGAA
>VKOC01008600.1:0-11163 GCA_009364415.1 Spea multiplicata | reverse complement strand
TCGGTCAAAGTATGTGATCTTATCCTGTTGTTGTGCTTTTTAAATAGTTACTTCCGTATGTACATCATCTCCCGCCGTCTGCTCCTATTGTCCCGTCCTATATGCGTCTTTGCGCATTGTCGCGGGTCGTGTGCGTCATCCGTTTCGTCTCTGTTGCCGTGTATCTTTCAATCTTCCATATCTGTTGCATTGTCGCGGGTCGTGTGCGTCATCCGTTTCGTCTCTCTTACTCACTTTAATGACATTTATTTACATACACATTACGTTCTGTTTTCTTTTGGTGGATATGTCTCTCTATCTGTCTTTTCTCCGTCTCCTTTCCGTTCAACTCCTCAGATATGTGAACCGAAAGTGTCTTCAATTACCTGCGTGCTACTCCTAACTAAATGTTTTTTAACTCCATCTTTGGGAGGATCGCATCACTTCAAGCAAAAACCGAACCGCCCATATATCTATACGGAATGCGGCAACGTTAAAAAAGCACGTACTGAACCACCCACGTCTTCAAACAACAGACATGGAAGATTGAAAGACACACGGCAACAGAGACGAAACGGATGACGCACACGACCCGCGACAATGCAACAGATATGGAAGATTGAAAGATACACGGCAACAGAGACGAAACGGATGACGCACACGACCCGCGACAATGCGCAATGACGCATATAGGACGGGACAATAGGAGCAGACGGCGGGAGATGATGTACATACGGAAGTAACTATTTAAAAAGCACAACAGGATAAGATCACATACTTTGACCGATTATACTTCTACTGAAGAAGCCAAGTCGGCGAAATGCGTTTAGAAGGATCTACACTGCAAAAACCTGTGGACTTTTCATTGACACTCTGCAAGCACTTTTTGGGTGCATGAACCAAATGTGAGTGTTTTTTCTGCTGATGATTTTAATCATTTTCTTCTCGGATACTGCACCATTTTAAGTTTATTTTCTAGAGTCAACGAAGACTATTAAAGATACTTTTGCATTCAACTTAGATGGGTCCGAATCATCTATTCTATTTGTGAGTGCAACATTAAATACACACATAAAAAATTGGTTTTACATTCTACACTATTTTGGTTTTATATCTTTTTCCCTTATATGTATCTGCGCCCCATAATTCTTTGGTTGGTTTGAATTTTTACACCCTGAGGAGGAGTCTCCTTTTTGGGCTGCTGCAGTCCTATTCGGGAAGTATTATTTGTATCATTTGTTTATTTTACTATATAGCACGTGATTTTAGGTTAGTGGCACCCTTTGAGATTAAACAAAGATTTTATGTGATAATTAAAAAAAGAATATATTATACTTATAATTAATACACAGCATTTCTGACTTAAATTGTGCTGTTTTTCAGACAGTGAGAACTGCATTGTTTGCCCAAGTGATAAATGGTCTAATGAGAAAAGGGATCGGTGTATTCCAAAATCGGTGGAGTTTCTATCATATTTGGATGCAGTTGCTGCAGTTTTATCCTTTGCATCAATTCTGTTTTGTCTTGTAACTGTTGTAATATTACTGATCTTCATTGTCTTCAGAGATACCCCAATTGTGAAAGCCAATAACAAGAACCTCAGCTTCCTCCTCTTGGTCTCCATCATGCTGAGCTTCCTCTGTGTGTTTCTGTTCCTCGGTCGTCCTGAGGATGTAACCTGCATGCTGCGCCAAACAGCTTTTGGAGTCCTCTTCTCATTAGCCGTGTCTTGTATTTTAAGCAAAACAATCATGATCTATATTGTTTTCAGAGCCGCGAAACCCGGCAGCTCCTGGGCAAACTGGGTCAATGTGAAAGTCTCCAATTCTATAGTACTGCTCTGCTCATCCATTCAAGTTATCATTAATATTTCCTGGTTGGCCATTTCCCCCCCATTCCAGGAGCTGGACATGCACTCTTATCAGGGAAAGATCATCGTTCAGTGTAATGAGGGCTCGGTTATCGCCTTCTACTGTGTCCTGGGTTATATGGGGCTTCTGGCAGCTCTTAGTTTTATTATAGCTTTTTTAGCCAGGACATTACCGGACAGTTTTAATGAGGCCAAGTACATCACCTTCAGCATGCTGGTGTTCTGCAGCGTTTGGATTGCGATGATCCCGGCCTATCTGAGCACCAAAGGGAAGAACATGGTGGCCGTTGAGATTTTTGCCATAGTGGCTTCAAGTGCAGGACTTGTAGGATGTATATTTATTCCAAAATGCTATGTAATTGTTTTTAGACAGGAATTGAATACAAAAACATATTTACTTGGAAGTAGAATTAAAGGTTTAACCAAATAGTTATAAGAACCATATTCTGAATTATATGTATTATTATCTTATAACTGTTTTAGTTTTCTGGACATCAAAAGACATTTTTGCACACAATACCCCAATGTCCTGGACTTTTAAGAAATATATTTCTTATTTATAACAGGCAACTATTTTTACCCTTCTGTCCTTTATCAGTTGCAAGAAAGGTGAGGCGTCCACATGTTGGAAATCACAGAGATAAACTCAGCAGCACACAAAGCAAAACACACACGACAGGAACCAAATAAACCTCTGTAGACATAGTGTAAATATAATGTTTATGCCCATCGTATCAGAATAAATGAGTTAATGACTGCATTCAGAACAATTAAAAGATTATCTTATTGGAATTCAGATGATGCAGACTTCATGTATCCATCACTCAGGCAGACATTAAAGTAAACTGAACACAAATCCCTAAATTATTTTGTGTTTCCTTCTGCACTTGATCATTTGCATACTGTGTGTGAAAAATAAAGCAGTCTTCATTTTGCTTATACCCTACACTGAGTCTTGGCTAGTGACTGGGAAACGGGGAAAATTGTGTTGTCACAGGCTAAGGAAGCACAATTCAGTAGAGGTAGTTGGTCGGACTACACAGCTCTGTGACACCGATAGTTTTTACAATTTGTCAAATCAAAGCTTGGTTGGGCAGTGAATCCCGTCTGATACTACACTTTATTAAGACATCCTTTTATTTCATGGAATAAATACTGTGACATTAAAGGGATTGTAAAGGGACTTCCAAACATAGTCGCCTGATAAACTCATCTATACTAATGTTAAGTTATTTGCTAGTATGACCAGAGCTCAAGCCAACATTCGTGCCTACTCACATTGATGACCTAGAACTCCATTCACATTAATGCCGAGTCAACCGCCAGATTCTTATGGTAACTTCACTGATAAAGCACTAGGATAGGCAAAATTACTTACTACATGCCCCCAACTCTCGCGATTTACATGGGACAGTGCCGATTTTGGGTCTCGGTCCCGCTGTCCTGCCTATCCCTTCCTCTGTCCCGCTTTGCAGGAGCAGAGGAAGGGTGAAGCAAGATCGGTACTCACCCCAGGTGCAGCTCTAGTCGGTTCAACATTAGGGACACTTCAGACCTCGCTTTACTGCTCCCTAATCACTACGTGCCGGCAAATAATGCCCAGCGTGGGGATATGACATCATCCCTACGCTCGGCAGCAGTAGTCGGCACGTAGTGATGAGGGAGCAAACCTTGCGCTCCCACCGCAGGATACAGGATGGAGGCAGGGAAGAAGGAAGACGGATGGAGGAAAAGGTAAGAGATGGGGAGAAAGGGGTATAATGGCAGTGTATGTGTATGTTAGCTGGTGTGTAAAGCCAGTGTATGTGCATATATGTGTGTGTAAGGGCAATGCATATGTGTGTGTGTGTGTGTGTAAGGGGAGTGTATATATGTGTGTAAAGGCAGTGTACATGTATATGTGTGTTGTGTGTGTAAGGGCAGTGTACATGTAATGTGTGTGTGTGTAAGGCAGTGTACATGTTATATATGTGTGTGTTGTAAGGGCAGTGTACATGATGGTTGTGTGTGTGTGTTTATTTTTTCTTGTTATGTTTTTGTGTATGGGAAGTGTATGTGTGAGTTCCACGAAACGTAAACAAAAAAATGGTGTCCCTCTTTTACATTTTTAAATGTTGGGAGGTATGCTTACTGTACGTCTTAACTCTTGGGTCTATTCATAGAAATATAGGTCTTATCTGCTGTCAGATTCTATTTGGCCTGTTTTTTTTTCCTGATGCATCATTTAGGTCTTGATCAGTTCTTGATCTTGTCTTAGCTTAAGAATAGCTTTGTGTCCCTTGTGTGCATGCTTTGTTTACTGTATCGGCCTCTACCACTGGTAGTAAAGTATATTAGAAGAATAATGAACTTGGCATATACATTTTAACTTTTTCCCAACTACCTACCAGTAGTGAAGTACCCCACCTGCAATTAAAAACCCTCCACTGCAGGGGACCTGAATCCTCCTCTCTGGCAGCCGGTGAACGGCTGTGCAATGCGCACATGCAACCTCCGCTACTGCACTCCACTTCCGCCGGGGCTTCTATGATGGAGCCTGACACTAATTCATTGTGTCAGGCTGCAACCAGGCTGTGGAGCGGCTTCCTTTTAGTTCCCCCTGTCTCGTTAGAGTTCCCCCAGTCTCATTAGAGTTCCCCCAGTCTCGCTAGAGCCCCCAGTCTCGCTAGAGTTCCCCCAGTCTCGCTGTGCTTCTGATTCCTTGATTCCAGTTCTGCTCTTCGCTTCAGCTCTGCTTCCTTTATAAGGTGTGGGGCACCCGTTATGTTTGTCTCAGTTTACAGACTCAGGTCCAGAAACAGGCATGCTTCATAACAGGCAGGAAGAGCTGACAGAACACCGTAACCAGAATAACGGAAAAACAAAGTCCAGGCAGAAACGGCTGACGAGCCTAAAGCGCTGCATCTCAGCTGCTGCGCAATAACTCCTGAAAACCATCTTTGGGCGCTCTGGGTCATTACAGTCGTCTGTGAAAATTACCGGTGGGTAGGTTGTGTCATGAATGTAGTGTCACTTTCCTACCTCCCAATGGCCCATCCCTATCTTATGTGTACCCTCACCAGCCAGACATATTGAACAAGTCCTCACTAAGGTTCATCCACGCATTACTACTGGGCAAAAATTACAAATTAATTTCTGCAGACTAGTAAAGAAATGCAACAGAGGAAGACACTAACTTGTTATGGTTGTAAGTTTTCCTTAAAGTTATATGACATCACATATTTTATTATACCATCATTTACATTAACAAGTGGCAAGGTATTTCACTGAGTGTGAGATTTCGTACGCCTGTTACCAAAGCCCAAACTAATACCAAAGAAAGAATGCATTTAACTGTATAACATATTTTTACCCAGAATATTAAAAACATACTTTTTTGATATTCAAGGTCAAGGGTCACATCATTTGATACTTAGCTTCTACCTCAATTAGAAGAAAATCTTGCTGGGGAAAGTGTATTTTTTTCACATTGGCAACCCTACTGTATAATCATACCTGCCCGGAATGCCCGGAAGTTTGCCGGGTGAAGCTCCGCTAAGAAAAATATGGCCATATAGTGTTACAGAATCGCCAATATACGGAAAACACAGTCCAAGGGCAGCCGAGTGAGCTGCACGGAAACAAAGTTATGGATCCTTCCTCTGACTGCTAGAGTTAGGTAAATACGGATCTGCCCATGAATCCTATCCTACTCTGATGTGGAAGAAAGGAATGGTCCCCAAGAAACAAACAATGGCAGGCTAACGAGATGAAGCTACTGAGATAATACACAATCCTCAAAAAAACAAACAAGGGATGAAGCTTCACCTACCCAGGTTAGGGCAGAAAAAAACACTGAAGATAAATGGGAGGTTCTGGGACGCTTGTAATTTCTTGTCCTACCTGGATAGGCGAATCTCTCACCTATATATCCTACTGAGAATGACTTGAAACCCTGCTTTGTAACTTCTTGCAGTAGGTATGGTTACTTTATCTTTTCTGTAACCATTTTGTACACACATTCTTTCCTACATTGACCGCTTTGTTAGTAACATACTAGCACTCAAATTTATTATTTTTTGCATGTTTCGTTGGTTTCAAACAAAAGCCCTATTTTTTCAGAACAAAAGTGATGCATAGTTTGTGTGGGAATGTCTAACATGGGAATCTTGATAAAACCAACAAATAGTAGAAATGTCACAAGCTGTATGGAACGTGCGCTACTAAAAAGCCTCGGTAAGGTAAAGGTAGTGCTGCTCTCACACTGCAGAAACACTTTCCTTATTCCAGACATTGATGATAAATGACCTGGCAATAGGTGTTGAAAGTCATGTTTCTGTGTTTGCAGATGACACTAAACTAGGTAAAGTAATATTACAGTGCTGCAGAGGGATTTAGATAGACTGGGGGGGCACACAAATGACAGATGAAATTTAATGTAGATAAATGCAAAGTTATGCACTTCGGGGTAGGGAATGCACAAGCAACCTACACCCTAAACGGTAGTGAATTAGGGATAACGACTGTGACAGAATGAGCTGTCATACAAGGCCCCAAGGTAGACAGAGATGGCTCCAGCCTGGCTGCCAAACAAAGATGGCGCAGGAACTCTATTGTGTTAACAAATCCCATTAACAGGATTACTGCCAGGAGGATATTCAGTAGCCAAAGGGGATTAAAGGTTGGGTTTTCTACATATACCTGTTTATTAATGTTAATTCAATTATGTGGATATATAAGGCTATGTTTTACAACAATAAAATGTTCCATTTGTTCTTCACAATCATGGTGGCCGTGACTACTTTTGTGATCTAAGACAAAGATCCATCTATTAGCCTTTTGAGGCTGGAGACTATCCTGAGGGCCAGACAAAGGATTCATAGGGTATCTATAACCCTAACTAAGCAACCCATTACAACGACAAATGAGAAAGATTTGGAAATTGTTATAGACAACAAACTAGGCAACAATGTGCAATGTCAGTCAGCAGTTGCTAAGGCCAGTAAGGTATTGACGTGTATAAAAAGGGGCATCAATTTGCGGGATAAAAATATAATTTTGCCCCTTTATAAATCAATGGTAAGGCCACACCTTGAATATACTGTGCAATTTTGGGCACCTATTCTAAAGATAGAAAGGGTGCAGAGGCGGGCTACAAAATTAATAAAAGGAATGGAGCACTATAGTTATGAAGAAAGGTTAAAACATTTAAATCTGTTTAGTTTAGAAAAACAGCGTCTCAGAGGGGATATGATAGCATTATGATAATATATAATATATATGATAATATATTCGGGGCCAATACAAACCATTGTGTGGAAATCTGTTCATAAACAGGACTATGCTTAAGACGCTGGGTCACGGGTTTAGACTGGAAGAAAGAGATTTAGTCTAAAGCAGAGGAAAGGGTTTTTTACAGTAAGGACAGTAAGGATGTGGAATTCTCTGCCTGCAGAGGTAGTTTTATCGGAGTCTGTACAGACGTTTAAACAGCAACTGGATGAATACTTGGAAAAACATAATATTCAGGGATAAAATCTTTAATTATGGGGAAACCGCGTATTGATCCAAGGAGAAATCTGACTGCCATTTTGGAGTCAAGAAGGAATTTTTTCCCTGGTTAGAGCAAAATTGAAAGGAGCCAAACTGGGTTCTTTTGGATCAACAGCAAAAAAATGTCAGATATAGGAAAAGCTGAACTTGATGGACGCAGGTCTTTTTTCAGCCTAACTATATGTATGTAACTATATGTAACTATGACCCAACAACAAAAAAAATTAAATGTGTTCCCAAGATGTACCACTTCTGGGAACTTCCTAGTTCCGGCTACCTGGTGCCTCTCTTGAGACATGGGGGCAGGAGGTCCCGCTGACATCGCAGGATGACACCAATGTTGGAGGTAAAGTAGGTGGGGAGCACCGCACCGCCGGCGGCAGAACCCAGAGAAATCGCATCCTCTGGATACTTTTTTTCAGAGTATTTGCTCTGATAATCAAACAAATACAGTATTTATTTATACGTTCAAACGGGTCACATCCCCACTTCACATATTACCCTATAAATGCATTCAGGAATATTATAGCATTTATATATTATCAGCTATAATATGAGGCCCTGATAGCCTCACAAGCTATCGGCCAATAAAGGTATCACCTATACTAAATTTACTTTACATACAGATATAGATTTATATACATTATAGTGCTTCCCACAGTAATATACAGGTATAGAGTTATATACATCAGAGTTTTATATACCTGAGATAGCAAGATTCAGATATTGATTTATATACTGATATAGAATTATATCACTGTTATATAGAGTTATATACATAAGAGATTTATATACTTACATATAGAGTTAAATACTGGTAAAGCTTACTGATATACATATATAGATATACATATATATATATAGTTCTATACATTATATAGTTCTATTCCTAATATTTAGAGTTATATACATTAGATAATTATATACAGATATCTAGATTAGAGAATTATATACTGATACATAGAGTTATATACATTAGAGAATTATATACTGATACATAGAGTTAAATATTAATAAAGTACTCACAGCACTTCAATTGCTGGTGCCCTGAATACAGGTAACTTAGGGAGAGTTTTAAACATCTGTGGCCCTAAACAGCATTTATTTTTCCTGAAGTAAAATCTCAGACCCCTCACAGCTGTGTATTATGTATGCAGGTCCCGCCATTTTCTCACTCACTTTTACTGCTGCTTCTGCTGATGGGCCCCTCAGCCACTGCCAGGACTCAAAATGGAGGAGCTACAAGCAGGACCTGTGATCAGCTGCACCAATCAGGTGACAGTGAGGCATTGGCTGGGTGTTTATGGATGGATGTGGGAGGCTGGAGGGCAGAGAATGAGAGGGAAGCAGGACGCACCATGGTGACAGAGCTCAGGACTAGGCCCAAAGTGATTGATTAGATTTTTGTGCTCTCCCTGTGAGAGACTGTGTTGAGGAAGCTGCAGTGTCCTCCTTAGCAGAGAGGAGCTGGTGTGACCGCTGCAGCTTCACAGTCCCTTAAACCCCAGAGTACCCTGTGTCTGCAGAGTGCTGTGTCCTGCGCATGCTGAGCTCTGCTGGAGGGAAGTCTTTTCATGTCTGCTGAGAATGAAGCTGCCGGTGAGTCTGACAGAGAGGGTCCAGTAGGTGGCCATTACCCATACACCACTTGTGCTGCAGGCAGGGGCCTGTGAGGTACCTGTGTGCTGCTTGACTGACATTTAAAGGGACAGCGCTATCTAAACCTGCCTTAAAGGGCCCACGTGTAGCTCCGCTCTCCAGGAACTGTGTGGTGAGGGGGTTGTTTAGAAGGGGTATTGGGATAGTCGGGTAGTCAGATATGATATTCCTGTTACTGCTGCTGATATTAATACTCTTGTGTATCTGATGCCCCGTCCCCTGTATCTGACATTAATATGTAAAGCTCCTGTTGGGTGAATAACCCGTATCTGCGTTAAAGAAACAGTTTAAAGTCCACTTAGGGGTGTACTCACTTTTGTTGCCATGGTTTAGACATTAATGGCTGTGTGTTGAGTTATTTTGAGTGGACAGTAAAGTTACTCTGTTATACGGGCTGTACACTCACTACTTTACATTGTAACAGAGAGTCTTTTCCTCAGTGTTGTCACGTAAAAAATATAATAAAATATTTAAAAATATGTGAGGGATGTACTCACTTTTGTGAGATACTGTGTGTGTGTATATAGATATATATAATTATATACTCACACACATTATATGACCAAAGGTATGTGGGCACCTGTCCATCCTCTTTTAAGAAGCCTTTCCACAAGATTATAAAGTGTGTCTGTGGGAATGGGTTTCTGTCACTCTTTATTGGAACTAGGGGGCCTAAATCCTGAAATAAATATCTTCAGATCATTATGCCTTCTCCACCAAACGAGTAGGCACTATGCACTCCAGTAGGTAACGTTCTCCTGACATCCGATAAACCCAGATTCATTCATCAGACTTCCAGATAGTGAAGCATGATTCATCATTCATCCAAGTCCTGTGGTATTCCTTTATTGAACAATAAAAACACACAACACAGTGCAGCTCACGATCAAGATAACGAGGTTAACTGAAACACCACCTATACCTCAAGTGGAATCAACATATGGAAAAATACTAAAACAATTGTATCAGTCCTCAGTAAACCACAATGACATTTGGAAATAGCAGTTTAGGGAAATAAGAAAAATCTAGAAATATATGTGACCGTATAAAAACCACTTTTAATAAAATCACAACTGTCAGTCTGAAAAACCACAGGGCCCTTGTGGCTAGACTCAGTTGCTTGATTACCACAAAAATAATAGAAAAAAATACCAAAAAAATATATAGTAAAACATATAATAATATAACACTCCTGATCAATATTGGTACACGGTTCAGGCTTAATGAAAAACCTATAAAAAATTGTATCTAACTAAAAAAGAATTTGTAGTGATTGTCCTGCAACATGAATTTGTATCAACAATGTTTCAGCACTGAATACTTCAAAAACTCGTGCTGATAACAAAATATCTGTAGAAAGATGTCCTCAAACATTCAGTATGGTATGGATCCCTTGGGGTAGGCAGTAAGCACTATGTCTTTATAGAATTACTGGCCGGTGCCTTATTTGGTAAAACAGATGCTCTTTTTCTTAACAGATCATAAAAAGATGGTACACTGTACCGCTCACCATCTGATGTTAGACCGGATTTTTGTCGCTAGCAGATCTTTTCCCAGTGCAACGCTCCAACTGGGAGATATGGCTCTGGATGGAAAGTAGCCTCTCACACCGGCGAGCGCACTGGCAATCACCGGCGTCTGACGTAACAGTCAGATAATCCGTCAGTTGTTAACGGTGTGCAGGACGTTCCGGCCGAAATCGCAAACACAAACCAACTTAGTAATGGTATTCGCTGGGTGTTCGCATCAATCAGCATATAGGCAAAAAGTGCAAATAGTGCCTCCCAAACTTCCACAATTGCCGCCGGCGTAGCGGCCAGTGTCTGAACAGTGTCCAATATAGTAGTAGTGTGTTTAAACACAAGCTAAACGTGTTTCGGGGTATAGTAGCTATTAGAGCAGTCCCCTTCCTCAGTAGCTGTAAGTTTAGAGGTATCTGACCTCTCTTTTATACTGACCATAAAAGTCACATGACAACAATAGAATAAAGGTGGAAATGCTTAAAAGACAAAAAGAAAAAACATGGAAAGAGTACTCGAGATTCCATATTTAATTGCTATTTGGTCATTCGTTCTCTTTATCTACATGAAACTAAAGAGTAAAATAAATAAATAATAAAAAAT
>VKOC01008599.1:7500-13558 GCA_009364415.1 Spea multiplicata | reverse complement strand
CCCTATTGTAGGGCCGGCCCTGTTCACATCTCCTCTCCATCACACCTCCTCTCCCTCACACCTCCACTCCCTCACACCTCCACTCCCTCACACCTCCACTCCCTCACACCGCCACATCCTTTCTCGAGAGCCTTTCTTTTGAAACTGCAGATTCACGGAACATTACATTACGTGATCCCATCACGTTCCCATTTTTTGTGAGAGGGCTGGACCATCTAGGACCAGCCTTGTTAGAAGAATTTTGGACTGGCCTACGTTCCCTGGTAACTTGCTTGACTCGACTGTAGAGCAACTGCACCACAAATCAAGCTATATAAAAAAATTATTTTCATAGAATATAATGTGTGGCTTGCAATATACATACATCTGTGTGTTTTCTCCCAGATATCCAACAAAATATTTCTGCCGAACACATAAATACATGATACCAGCAAAAGCCGCAGGTCCTGGAAAAAAGGAAAGGTCATATAAATATATATATGAATTATTCGTATTAGTGTCCGTGCTGCTTTTTTCAGTATTGTGTTTCAAAAGATGTACAATTAAGTAAACATTGAGAACGTGATGGTGTGAAAGTGAGTGTATAGCACAGATAATAACACAAATGTATTTGAAAGAAGGTGAGGAAGTTAGGGGCGCCCTGTCCGAGGGCTCTACGGCCACAGCCCCCTGCAACCTCTGATGATCCCCACACCTGCCTTTATTCTGTTTCTGAATGAGAGGGGCTGCATTAACCCCTTTAATTCTAAGTATACCCATAGCACCTGCAGATGCCCTCATCTGTTTGCATTTTCTTGCAACCACGTAAATTAAGTCATAGGTGTCGTTTACAATGCTCTTTGCGGAATATGTGTAAAAGCTTTACTGTTTCACGTGGACTGGCATGAAACGGAAGGTGGGGGTAGCTGTAGGCAGTCAGATTGCTGTGATGGAATGCACACAATACACAATACACACAATACACACAATACTGTTTCTAGATAACTATAGTATTTCATCAAAATTCTAAACACACTTTATAAGTGACAGGTAGCGTTAGGAGAACAATAAAATATCTCTAATATCTCTACATGATGTAGAACTCATCTGGGGATATCTTAGGATATATGAGACATGTATATGTGATATACACCATATGATAAATGTGTGTTACCTTGACTGCAAAATATTCCAGCACACCACAGCACAGCTAGAAATGTAGGGTACGCATCCGTGCAGTTTTGGCTGAAAAAAGTACAAATACTGTTAATTTGGATGTATTGGATTAATTGTTTCTTAAGGAGTTTCCGTGTCGTGTTTTTTCTACTTTTTTGGACTTTTTGTTATTTTCTTTAAAACAGGACCAGCCACGATTGTTGCACCTGAAAAGTTAATTTTATATGAAAGCTCATATTTTTGAGAAGAATATCTGAAAAAGTAATATGACCCACCAACACTGAATTAACTTTTTTCTTTAAGACCCCCAGGTACCAGTGCCGGAGCCGGAGATGTGTTCCGCACATGTATATTACATCTGGCAGAATACAACTCATGCGCGGTGAGGATAAAGGTTTTCGTGAGGACTCCATAAATTAATTTATTATATTTGTTAAATAAAAGCGACTTTTCCACAAACATGTCTGTGTATCTACATATTCTGTTGTATTTCTTCGGCCAGGGAATTGTTTAAGAGGTTTGTGTAACTTGCTACGTGCATTATGTCTTGTAGATTATGGCTGTGGACAGTGTAAGGGGGGGTGTATTGGGGAAATTTGGCATGCAACATGTACATTTAATTCTTAAAACTGATATTTGACTTTGTTTATTCTAGTGATGTTTGCTTGTTTTGGGAAAGCTCGGGGACAGAGCCAATTGTGGTAAAATCTCCATTCTAAACAGGGTACCAAGTTAAGGCCGGCGTCGTTACATCATTCGAATTTGTTTAGAATTGGTCAGCATGCGCTTGCTGTAACTCAGAACAATATTCAACTTACTTTGCTGTGTACACTTTATCAAAGGCAGGAGAGCTTGTCTTCTGAGAACTCTTGGAATTTGCAATCTTGCTTTCATTTTCCACTTTGAACGCAAAGAAAACTGGAATGTAAACAGGATATGTTAGAAAACCCAAGCAGAACTGTTAGCCTTTAATGCGCATTTCTATATAAACACACAATGTAAAACATAGTGATGGCGGAAAAGAATGGCCTATCTTGTTTGCCCTTGTAGAAAGACTGTGTATTATTTATTCAATAGCTTTATTTTCATCCTAAACTTTATTGAATTCATTTACAATGATTGTGTATACTACTTTCCACTGGAAGGTCATTCCACATATCTACTACACTTTCTTCAATAAAAATAAACAAATAAATCATTGTAACGTGTATCAATTTTTTGCTTTGGTTGATTTTTCCATTGTATTTAGTGCATGATAGCATACTACTTTTATCCCCACAGTTATGATCTGTTACATATATATATATATATAATATTATATATAATATATATATATATATATATATTATGCACGCCCTTTCTTAGATATTCTAGTTCCATCTCTGATATTATGCTGGTGAGTTCCTCTATATTATGCTCTAATAAGTTACTAATCTATTCATCTCAAACTGAGAAGAGGAAGCCATGCGTTTGATTAAACAAATGCTATCCAACCGTTACAACAGTATGCACCCGCTTGGTCTATATATTTGAATAATGTAGTGAGATCAGTTATAAGGAAGGTTGGAAACCAACGGCACATCAGCCAACATGAAGTTCTATTCTTCAACATACGCAGCTAGCCAAAGCCTACCCGGTGTCCTTCCTGATCCATTGAGAATTTAACAATGTTACAAAAACAGAGCGGTACTTATCAAAATACCATCCAATCAGAGCAGTGGCTTTTGTATAGAAACATAGAATTTGATGACAGATAAGAACCATTTGGTCAATTTAGTCCTTGGTTTTAGATTCAGTCCTTGGTTTTAGATTCAGGATAACGTTATGCCTATCCCATGCATGTCTAAATCCCCTTAGTGTATTAGCCTCTACCACTTCTGATGGGAGGCTGTTCCGTGTATCTACCACATACAGATAATTAAAACCTCCTTAAACTAAACCTAATTGTATTACATACCCTAGACAATGTTCTAGATAGTAATTCTGGACCACATTCACAATTGAAGTGTTTAAAACCATTGAGAATGAAGAAATATTTTAGCTCATCAATAGATCGTGCAGTGCTTTAATAATTTAATCAAAGTAATATCCATGGTGTCATATAGGAAAGTATCACTTATTTTGATCCTAAAAGGGGATAATTCCCGTAGACTGACATATTTATGAACAGTCACATTAAAAAATGTGATATTACACAAAAACTGTTTAGCATAACTATATTTTAGTAATAATATTTACATTATATGGCACCTACAGTACATACTGTACATGTGTATGTGTATATATATATATATATGTATACAGTATATACACATACAATGTACAGTATGTACTGTAAGGGCCATAATAATGTAAATGTAATTATTAACTATACCACACCAGCACATATACACAGCCTAATCAACCACACACATATATACACACACACACACATATATACACACACACACACATATATAAAACATTTCTGTCTGAACTGAGACATTCATAATTTAATTTACATAATCCCTTAACACAGAGCCCCCTTACTGTTCTGGACGACACTTATTAACGTGACGATTGCCAGCAGGACGGTATTTTCCAGGATTTCACAGTCCATCTCAGTCTGTCTTGTGAGCAGCAGTGAAAATATTGTGGCATAAATAAGAGGCTCAATCCAATCATCTTGCAAAAGAGGAAGTTTTGATTCTCTTATGGAAATAAGCCGGTTCAAAGATAATGAAGAAATACCTCGAATGTATGCAACGTGTTCATTGAACTCACTGGACACTAGGGGCCAACCTAAGCTATGGCCAAGTAATATAACCTGGCCCGTATTGGCAGGTATGCATTATGCAGTCCTGTCCAACCCTATAAGTTATGTTTTCCTTTACCGACAGGGTGGTAGATGAGTGGAACTGCCTCCCAACAAAAGCAGTAGAGGTTAATGCAGTGAGGGAATTTAAAGATGCATGGGATATGTATATGAAGATCCTGACTCTAAGACCAGACCAATGACTGATTAAGCTTTCCATTTGAACAGAAGGAAAACACAGGAGGACGAAATGGGCCAAATGGTTCTCCTCTACTGTGCAATTCAAGTGTCCATGGACTAAATGCTGCCTTTTGTTACTATAGAGGCTAGATGGAAAATGTAAATAAATGCATACATAAAATCCCAAGACCAGGGGCGTTACGAGAAACCACAGGGCCCTGGTGCAAAAATTGCCCTGGGCCCCAACTTCAACAGCTGGTCTGTGCCATAATTGCCCCTAAACAACTTATCTGTACCTTCTTTGCCCCTTGCCCCCCGTTCCAACATGCACTCAGGCTCACACACACAATTACACATCCATGCTCACACACAGACATCCATGCTCACATACATACATATATACATATATACAAACACATATACATGCTCCACACCCCCACTTACCTCTCACCTCTCCAGCCGCTTCATGTCCAGCTCGCACACTGTGCGCTGTTCGGTGCGGGGTCAAGTGATGTAACGTGACCCCAATAAGCTCCTTTCTCCCTGTGCCGGTTCAAAATTGTTTAGAAGGGACCCTTCTGGCCTGGACCAGTGCAGTCGCAGCTGAGAGCGCTGCGTAGTTACCCCACCACCCTGAAATTAGCGGCAGAAGCCTATAGTGTTATGCAGGTGAAATGCGGGGAGCTTATTTCTTTCACAGATCTGTAGCCAGGATATATAAACATGTCAGTTTTTCATCAATATCTCGGCCCTTAGATATTCAAATATTTTCTCTCTTTTTCTCAGCATTACAAACCGTCCATAATGTGATTTCCAACGCAGCAGCATCGTATTACATTCTGGGGAACACGAGGAGTGCTTCAGGAGTCTTGTAGGGTTGGGGAAGCAAGGAAATATATCTTAACTGGCATAAAGAGCAACAAAATGAGGATGCGCTTCTGCTTCGGGAATAGTCAAAGGTCCCGCATAAATACTAAATGTGCTCAATCATTAATGGCACAGTATAAGTGTGTATATGAGTGAGTGGCAGAGTATAAGTGTGCATAAGAGTGAGTGGCAGAGTATAAGTGTGCATAAGAGTGAGTGGCAGACTATAAATCTGCGTATGAGTGAGTGGCAGACTATAAGTCTGCGTATGAGTGAGTGGCAGACTATAAATCTGAGGATGAGTGAGTGGCAAAAGCAGTGTTTTTGATTTTTTTCCAATAGGGTTTTTAATTTTTTGCTTTCATTAAGCTCCAACGTTTGGGGGTTGTCTTATAATCAAGCAAATGTAGTCCTTCGTAATAGGCGTTGTCAGACCCTGTCATACATTCAGAAGAACAATAGAGTGATGATTGGCTTCTCAAGAGTTAAGTCAGCTGCTGGTTTCTGGGGCTGATGTATGACTTTCCTGGGTGGATCACATCATGGTGGAAATGTACCATAAAAGTGTATTTTTACGCTGACAGGTTCAGTATAGATATTCATAGAGGAAACCATATGTGTTGAAAACGGTGGTGAGATTGTGAAACTTCCTTATGTTGGGTTATTAGGAAATTCTCTGCTTCACCGCACACATCCTTTAATTGCAGGGGTCTTGCAAATATGTTGAAACTTTAAATTATACGGAAAGTAACAAAAAATAAACATCAGTCAACATGTTCATCATACATCATCAGAATTTTTTTTCATGCTAAACCTTTTGCTAATCGAACCAATTAGTATATTGTGGCTTTTAGCTATGCTACAGCAGTGTTTGAAGAAGTATACTACATGGAAGAAACAAAAGGCTACCATAAATATAAGACAAGACCAAGAATCTAATAAGACGTGAGCATACGTGGAACTGGTTGGCTTTCCAGAGAGGGGGCTTGGACCTGAGCAGAGAGTGGCTTCAGATGATTGCAAAAACAAGATCTGAGCAAAGGATACTGGAGTTACCTTTCA
>VKOC01008599.1:0-2500 GCA_009364415.1 Spea multiplicata | reverse complement strand
AGATCTGTGATAACTGACGGAAGAACTTCCAGATGCAGACAAAATCACATAATACAAGGGTAAGTTTGCTTATGTCCCTTGAGAAGGGAATTCACAAAATAGTTTTAAAGAAAGAATAGATTAAGTGCTAAAATAATTATACAATGCCCCAGTGCTGTCGTATTGTCGTAGCATACTTAACTTCAGTGCAAACTGCCTAGGATTATCTATATGCGAGTCATTAAAGAAAGACTGTTCTAACAATTGAGTTTATTTTAAAACATATCAAAAGGAGGAAAATATTGATTTTCCTCATTCAACATTTCCAATGTAGATGATGAGAGGAAATTGAAGGTCTCTTCTGAGACAGATGTATCTACACCATTTGGGGCAAAAGTTGTACTTCCTGGAGTAGCTTGTAGAAGGGATGGACTGTCTGCTGGGAAGTGATGGCCATTTGTATGTTGTTGGTATTCTGCAGACTGCACTGTTGTGTGATTATCAGGTAAGGACGAGTCAAGATTATCAACAAACATTTCCAGATAACTGCTGTCGTCGCTGTTCTCCTTTGTTGTGGATGATGGAGAAAATAAGTCGGCAAAGAATTCTGCATCTCCCGGGCTGCTACAAAGAGATGCGCTGGAACTCATGGTGCATACAGATTCATTGTCGGCGTTATCCAGATGTTCTTGTAACTCCTGGAGAAATCCACGCAAGTGTTCACGCCGATTGAAGGTAGCCTGAGCACCACCATTCATTGGACCACCGGTGTCATTGTTATGCTGGGATTTTGCAAGCTTTTCAAGACTGGCCAGCTCATTCTTCTTGGCTTTTAGTTTCTTTAGCAATTTCAGCCTAAGCTTACGAATTTTATCTTCATTAGATGACATCTCATTTTTGAACTGCAGTTTGCCACAACCCACTCTGTTCTGCCCAGCCGTCAGCTGATTTGAAACAGTGGGCGTACGAAAAGTGTCAGCTGGTGAACTGGTTTTGGGGACATGCACACTGTGAGACACACCATTTCCATTTCGGGTGAGTAATTTTGAGTCAGGTGTACTGAAGCTGCTTGGGGCACCTTTTGCTTTGAAGGCGCCAAAATTTTGTGCCTTTTTAACAGCATGCACATCAGTAACAGTCAGAAGAGGACTGGAATTGACAGCTGTATTCTTCTTGGGCAAACCATACACAGTAGAATTCATGAAAGAAGGATTCTTACTCATCAAACTCTTCATCCAGCTGCCAACTACTCCCTTCTTAACATTCTCTAATCTGGAATAGTCAGGGTGTATTCTATGTTTCTTAGCCGATTTTCCAGTGGATGGTTTTACCAATTCCTTGTCACTCTTACGTTTGGTAGAACACACATTCTGCTGAACATGATCAACACCACAAGGTACACTTCCTGCGTGTGAATTGGAAGAGACAGAAGACAACTCTTGTCCATTACCACCAGATAACAATACGGAATTATGAGGCATTTCACACACAGCAGTGTCTGGTAGCGTGGCAGGTACAATGGTCTGTACTTGTGCTGCAGGCGTATCCGAGACCGGGGCAAGACTGTTTTCAATTGGATTACCCAAAGAATCAACAGGTATTTCTACCAGATTCAAAGTTATGATATCATCATCAGCATAACCTTCCAGTCCTGACAGAATGTCCGATCGATTTGGAACCTGTGATTCCGGCACGGACTCGGGTACGCTCTCTTTAGGCAATTCCGCTGAAGCAGATAACACTGGCTGACTAGAATCTAAGGAACACTGGTTTACTGAATTAACGGCGTGATATTCTTCTGCTGAAGCACAGGGAGTTGGCTCTTGGGTCATATTTGAAGTATTCCTCTCCCAAATTACAATATGAATTTCTGAAGGAGGGACATCAAAGAAGTTGTGTTTTTTGCAGTACGATCCTTTCATGTCATCAGACTCCAGCCACGTACCTGGGGACATGGGAGGGAAAGTCATATATTAATGAACCAATTAAGCACTGGACACTAAATAGTTCTGTGTAAGATTGAGATCAACCCTGTGAGCACTTTTTTCTATCTCTACCAAACATAAAACATGTAAGCTCCAATAATTAAAACGGGTAACGTCTTAAAAAAAAATCTACATAGGATCACATTGAAAGGCCTTGAAAATCTTACTTTAATGTATGGCTGATACGATAAGCTGCTTTTAAAGCTGATAAGCAGTTGTATTTTAACCTTCATAAAAAAAAATTGAATTAGTTTGATATTCCTATTTTCAAATCGACTTTAAGACTTGAACCAGATATATTATATTTCGATAATCGGATAAAAAAAATTATGTAATTTTTTATTTAAAAATTTAACAAAACAGGATGTTAAAAACAAACGGCAGAATAAAAAAAACTGATAAAAATGCATTTCATTTTTATTTCCTAACCTGCCCCCTCAGTTATGCACATTTGAGCCCAGGGTTGCCAAACTGCCTCTGACATATGCCACATACCCCCAGATATGCAACTACGCCCTCCCCACATATGCCTTATA
>VKOC01008598.1:0-12485 GCA_009364415.1 Spea multiplicata | reverse complement strand
TTACAACAATGTAATAAAAAATTACAATTTACACTTTCATCTCTTTATCACAATAGCATTTCCCTATTCGCCTTCTTATTTTACTGACATAATAAAAGCTACAAGAACCCAAACACTGTTTCTCAAACTAGGTGTTAATAGTTATTAGCAAATATTAATTCATATGTTAACTATTTTTCATATTTAATAAAAACTATGAGAAAAAAAAGCCTTGTTTATATTTTCTTTTATTTATCAAACTGCCCCTAGTTATGCACATCTGACCCCCAGCTTGCCACTCTGCCCCCAGATATGCCTTATACCTCCTATATGCCAGAGATTCCACTGTGCCTCCGATATGCCTTATACTCCTTATATGCCAGTGATATGAAACTGAGCCCCCTGATATACCTTTACCCCCAGATATGTTCTTATGCCCCCCTGATATGCCTAATATCGATATGCCTTATAACCCCTATATGCTACTGTGCCCCCTGATATGCCTTATAACTTCCAAATATGCCACTTGCCCCCATTTCTCCCTTATAACTCCCTATATGCCACTGTGCACCCTGATATGCCACTCCGCCCCATAAATGCCCTGCACCACCCTGAAATTAATTATATCACCACTCTGCCTCTCCAGATACGCCATTCTGAAATTCATTATACCCCCATACACCACTCTAACTCCCCCATGTCACGGAGCCGGCTAGTCCGACCAACTGCCTCCGCTTCCTTGTGCTCCCTTAGCCTGGGACAACATACTTTCCCCGGTTCCCCAGTCACTAGCCGAGACTCAGTGTAGGGCAAAACACACATTTACATAAAACAAGATATTGGGACACAAACCGCCCCCCTTAATCTGCCTCCCAGAGACAACAGGGGCAGTAACGGGATTAACAATACAATAGGTGGGGGAGACTAAACTAAAAGAATGGTAGTCACTCCCTGGTGGCAGATCCTGGCTGTCTGCTGGAGATAATCCCCTCAGCCAGTGATGAGATGATACTGCTGGGGGTAGCCACAGAAGTCTTTACAAACCCAGGGCCCATAGTCAATAGGGAGGAGGCTGGCAGTCAGGCCTCTCCAGTGGTCCCAGTGATGGAGGCTTCCGTCACACCCCAGTATCCACTTTGCCTCCCTGAAATTCATTACACACCAACACACTATACTCACCATCACCACTTCTGCCCCATCCCCCCTCCCATACACCACTCTGCCTCCTCCACCCTCCCATACACCACTCTGCCTTTTTCCCCCCTCCCATACACCACTCTGCCTCTCTCCCCCCTCCCATAAACCACTCTGCCTCCTGTCAGCCATGGAGGTTCACAAGACACCAGGGAGTCAGGTAGAGAGGCAGAGTGGTGTATGGGAGGGTGGCTCCCATACACCACTCTGCCTTCTCTCCCTCCCATACGCCACTCTGCCTCTCTCCCGACTCCCTGGTGTTTTGTGAACCTCTGTTGCTGACAGGCACTTTCACTGGAGCTGGTAGGAGCTATGCAGATCTATTGTACTTCGGCACTGAAGTGCAGCGGAAGTGAAGGGGAGTAACAGAGGCTGTCTGCGCACATCGCGCAGACCCCCACCAGCTGACATAGAGGATGATCCTCTGCAGGAGATCTCGATTCTCTGTCAGCCGGTGGGGGTCTGCACAATGTGCACTGACAGCCTGCTTTACGCCCCTTCACTTCCGCTGGGGCTTCTACATCATGTGATGCTGGCGCTGGAGGGGAGAGGCGAAGTTGTTTACTGGCACCAACCCAGCAGAAGAGCTGGCATCAGAACAGAAGCACCAGGGAGGGGATGTAGGCTGCATCACTCCCCAGCAGCTGAGTGAGTGCCCGAGAGATGGCACAGACAGCCAGTATCCCCAGCAGCTCACAAGTCCGGGAGCGGAGGAACCTGTCCTCTCTGCCCAGTGGCAGATCCCAATTTAGCGTCAGGCCAACTCAACAGATCCTTTAACCCCAGCTGAAGCGCTGGCAACAGGACAGAGCGCCGCTGGCAATGGCTACAGGGATCCAGGGAGGTGCAGCAGCCGTCCCATCAACCCAGTGACAGCTGGAGCACCTTGGAGGGGATACAGGCGGCATCACTCCACAGCTGCTGAGTATGTTCTTTGGGAGAGGCAGAGGTTGGCCCGGGTGAGGACTGCCCTTGTAGGGGCAATTGGGCTAGGGGACCGGTTGGGACTGGGTGGACTGACTAACTTCGGAGTCAACCCATCTGGGGTCTCCTCCTTGCGAAGGGGGAGAAATGCCACGGAAGCCTCTGTGCCATGGGCTCCTGGAGGAGCCGGAGTGCCAGCCTCTGTCCTACAGACTATGGGTCCTGCCACATTTCCCAAAGTACAAGAGACTCTAAAGACACAGATTTATGGAACTTGCATTTTGGGAGGGGGTTAATGTGTGGTCAGGACTTACAGGACAGAGAGCTCTATGGGCAGTATTTGCACCTTGATCTGATATCCAGCAGGTTTCAGCCAGAAGTCAGGGAACCGCCCATGTTTTCTTCCTTTCTGCCGCTTGGGGCATTCTCAGAACGAGTGGGAGCCATTGCAGCCTGAACAATCATGTCAGAAACAGCAGATAGTCTACACACCTTTTTTTAAAGCTTCCAACAGTTTCCCTGGGGCTATAACCTGCAACCACAGCAATATGTCCTTGTGATCCCAGTGGAGACCTGGCCTAAACACCATGTGTTGCTTAAATTGTTCATCGTAGTGCACAACTGTATCTACATAGCAGAAGAGGCCTGAGCAATGTTTGGTTGCCTTCTAACCAGTGACATTGGCAGAACGGTCTGTAGCTAATTTGTAAAAGTCCAAAGGATTCGGCAATAACGCCTCTTCTACTCATCCTCCTTTTTACTAACCTGCCTTTTAGTCCGCCGATGTAGGTTAAACTTTTCAAAGGGGAGAAATCTGACCCACATCCGAATGTACTCTACTCACCCCCAGGGGACAGCCTGCAACAACTCATTTACACCGTATGGTCCCCAAACACTGGGGAAGCCCTCCAACCTGCCATCTATATCTATCCAGCAGTTCCCAAAAACCTGTAAGCAACTGTGTTTAAAACCGAGGACGGATCTACCTGAGACCCCATCACACCTGCAACCCCACTGGAACTCCTACCCCATCTAAACCCAAGAGTGGAGGAAAAGTAGAAAATAAGGGAATGGAAGAACCATGCTCATCTTGAACCGGGTGCCCAGCCAAGGTGGATGTCACAGACATAGGTGGAAGGACGGGTGACGCAGACAAACCATGTCTGAAAATACCAGGTGTCTCTAGTATGAAATGATCACTGACTGCGGTACGCCATGTCGGATGTGTCATGTGACGCAGAAGCAGGCCCCAGACCTGCCTCTTCGGATGTCGCTGGCCCCACTAAAAAAAATGAGCCCCAGGGCGCAAGCTCTGGAGCGTTCACTCTTGGTCTGGATCATGCCGTGGAGCGCTGTGTTGCTCCAAAGAGGATTGCGATCGTGCCAAAGGCCTCACTGCCACACTGGATCTGTCGCCTGAACTGTCGCCTGAATGAGTGCTTTCCCACCGAGACTGTTCTGAAAAAACCCATGTTCCCGAAAAAGTTGTCAGTGCTGCGGAAAATCTAGGAAGGTAAGTAAGATATCTGGGTTCCCCAGAGGTGTGCTCTCTGGGAATATATGGTTTGTGGATGTGATTTTGATGATGTTGTGATATTTGGCCTTACACAAGGAGTGTATTTTGGTAAAAAATCTAAAAATGTCAAAAGCTCACACAACTTTAGCAGTTTATTTCTTTGGGGGATGAGGATGACACTATACCACACATGTGTGGTATCAATGTATTCAGGAGACATAGGTGATATGTAATAGTTATATATTGTATAATTTGTATTTAATATTAAATATTATGAAACATTAAAATAAATGTTTTTTTCATCATATGTTGGGATATGTTGTATTATATGAGATAGCGTGTATAGGCCTGCGCCAGTGGTAGAGCTGGAGGGTATTTAGATTTCAACAAAAGAAAAACGGACATGAGGAAGAGGGGGAAAAAGGGCTGCTAAAACACCAAATATGGAGCAGTTACTAGGTGCTCCTGGATTGTTATTGTGGCAATTGGTGTGATAGGTGTATACAGATTCAGGTTACAAGCACTTTTAAGCTCCCGGACTTGTGAGCTGCTGCTGGGGATACTGGCTGGCTGTGCCATCTCTCGGGCACTCAATACCACACTTTTATTAAAAGTACGTAACACACCAAAATTGGACAGAAATTCTTTAATTATGCATTAGGTACCGTATTTGCTCGATTAAAAGACAAGGTTTTTTCAGAGCAAATGCTCTGAAAAATACCCCTCATGGAAGAAATTGTGAAGTCCGTGGTATTCAGTCATAAGTAGCAAGTGTGACATATCTATGGACTTCATAATTTACAAGAAATTTGGAAATGCAAGAATTATTGCTGTGGCGAGAACAGGTGGGACAATAAAATGAAAATGGTTTATTTTGACTGATATGTTTCCACAACACAAGGAGGAGGTCACTTATGGGTCCTATAGGTACACCTTCACTCCACTTATACCACCTCTGGGCCGGCTTGGAAACGTGAGATGAACTGGAAACGGTAAACATTTAATGATAGGAAATTGGTCAGTGTGCTTACTAGGGGTGAAGATCTAATTTTGAGTAAGTCGCCATCTTTCCTTACTTTACCATTCAAGTGAGTAGTTTTCTGTAATTTCTCCTTTTAATCTGTTTGGTGTAAATAATCTATTTATCATCTTTTTGTATGCACTGTGACTATTTTTTGTTCATAATAAATATTCCTTTATAAAGTTCTGCCTTTGGTAAAGATTCACGTTACCTGATTAGACCATTTTATTGGTAATTTCATGTGGTTGTATGGTGTAATGTCATAACCAAATAAATAAATGACAACTGAAACATATTGGATGAAAAGGCCGTGGTCTTTTATTTAGCTTATAACCAAAACACCATTTAAAACACTTTGTAACCATACGTATTTAACCAAACCGAAAAGCTCTTGGCCTAAACCACAGAGCAACACATACTTTAAACCAGGCCAACTGCCCCAAAGCCCGTTAGCCTTACACTTACAAAAACCCCATTTGTTCACTCCCTTTGCAGAGAGCAACTTAACCCCAATAAAAGCCACGACAATTAAAACAAAATTCACTTTATTCACAATATTCTCCTTTTCTTTTTTTCTTTTTTCTTTTTTTTTTTTTTAAATATATATAAATACATTTTTTACCTCTACACAATAATAAAATCTGGGGAGGGAGGGCGGGCGACAATTCAGCAGCTCTTCCATGCTGCCCCCTTGGCTCTTGCTGAAAACCGCCGCTCACCAGACTCTGGGGTCAGTGCAGTCGGTTGACGCAGCCAAGGTAAGTAAATAAACACCTCACGAACACTCCTTATATAGTTTAAAATCCCGCCCAAACCCAGCGCGAGCTGTCCTCGAGCGCAAGGTAAGCGCAAAGGCGCAGGCGCACTAAGCGGCGCGAGCTGGTCTCGAGCGCATACCAACCAAAAAAGGCGGTAAAACTAAGCGGCGCGAGCGCAACCAACCTCAGACAAGGTGTCCTTTATTTGACCCCTGCAATTAACCCTTTCAGAACATATAGTCTCCCCAACAACCACATGTAACCCTGTGCTATTACACAGGGTTTTTTCATGTGGTTGTATGGTGTAATGTCATAACCAAATAAATAAATGACAACTGAAACATTGGATGAAAAGGCCGTGGTCTTTTATTTAGCTTATAACCAAAACACCATTTAAAACACTTTGTAACCATACGTATTTAACCAAACCGAAAAGCTCTTGGCCTAAACCACAGAGCAACACATACTTTAAACCAGGCCAACTGCCCCAAAGCCCGTTAGCCTTACACTTACAAAAACCCCAACCGCCACGAATGGATACTTAAAATCCATTAGTGGCCCCTTCCAACAAGAACCACGGCCTTATCCACCATACACTGCAAATCAGCGTTAAAAATGTCACATCCAATCTCGGATAAATGAATACCATCTTTTCGATAAAGCCCTTCACAGCCACCTTCCAAATCAACATGTCGAAAGCTCAAACCACCCTCTAACAACATGAATTTCTCGATGGATCTGTTCAATTTGCGCCTCACCCTCTCCAAGGCTTTGAAGCCTTGCCGCTGTAGCCAAATCAAACGAGGAACAATTTCAGACCACATAAACAGTGTATCTACAAATACAGTCTTCAGATGTCCCAAAACCTCTTTGAAAGCCAGCAACAATTGAACAGATTGAATTTTACCAACATCATTACCCCCACAATGCAAAATCATAATATCCGGATAAGGGAAAAAACGAATGAAATCTAACACATTAGTTATTAATTGAAAAATGCTTAAACCCCTAATCCCCATCCAATAAATAACGACTTTCTCTGGGTTGAAACCGAGATTCTCTCCGTAACATCTCTCTGACGCTCTGCGATGTGCCCAGAAAATAAAAGAATGTCCTACTATCCACACCACTATAGGACGATTGCCTGAAAAGAAAATTGACATTAACACAGCATTAAATAATTACAACAAATGAGGTCTAATGTACAATTTAAACCGATTCGAGTCCCATCGACCCAATCTTTTAATAATGGAATCATCAAGACCCAGTAGTGCTGCTTCCGTGGCAGCACCTATTCTAAAAGAATGCGAGGATATTTTCTCATCACCCAAACCCAGACTTGTTAAACAATGTTGCAAAATCCTTCGAAATTGAAACTGTGTTAAAGGTAAACCAGACTTATGTATTAACCAATGACCACTGTAATCAGGTCTGTATTTATTGAAAATCGTAGCTGTTTCCACAGGGCAAATCTTGCAATTCGAAACTTTGTTCAGTTTTACCCAACAACCCTTGCCAGATGTATCCGTTTTGGATGATCTCAAATAAATCAACAGGTGATCACTACACAAAACATCCTCGCGCCTGATCCCCGAACCCCCTTTCTTGTTAGGTGCCACCAATTCGCTTACACGAAAGGCGCCAAAAAATGCTATAATAAAAGCTGTTGCAAACAGCCTAGCTTCATACTCATCCCAGCAAACATTACGTATACTACCAACCAAATCTTGCAATAAATTAAATGAAATTGGCTTTCTTTCATCCACAATCTTATGCTGCTTCCCAAAACCCTTCAAAAGCTGTCTAAGTAAGAAATCTTTATTCACAGGTTGTTTTCCTGCCAATTTCAAGAAGAATGACACTCCCAACAGATAGCACTCAATTCTACTGCGGGAAAAACCCTTATGAATTAACATGAAAACAAACTCTAATGCTCTATCACTCGAATTATCAAATTCATTTAACCCTCTGTCGTGCATAAAAATCACCCATTCCCTCCAAGCCTTAGAATAGTTAAGCCAAGTAGCCTTGGAGATAGAATTAAGCAAATAATGACTTAACTCGGCGATGTTAACTGCCACACAGCCCCCGGAACGGTCACGCCCTCCATGTCCGCCAATGGTGCCAGATGCCTGAAAATCTTAAATTCAAACCGAGACAAAGCATCAGCGATACCATTCTTTTTACCCTCAATGTGCGAAGCTTTTAACCAAATATTATACTGTAAACACAAGAAAACCAAATGCCTTAACAAATTAATAACCGGAACTGATTTGGCCCTAAGCGTATTTATCACCCAGACAACACCCATGTTATCGCAATTTAATAAAATTCTCTTGTTAGCCCACGCATTCCCCCACAAGGAAACAGCCACCACAACAGGGAACAGCTCCAATAACACCAAATTCCTCGTCCATCCAGCCGAAAACCAGGCTGCAGGCCATCTCTCAGCCGCCCATTTACCCTGCCAATAAATTCCAAAACCCACAGAACCAGCTGCGTCAGTATAGAACTCGAAATCATTTGCATTAATAAACTCACTTTGCCAAACCGTGCAGCCATTAAAATTCGCAAGGAACAAACTCCACACTTTCAAATCCTCCTTCACCTGTTTATTAACCCTTACTCTGTGATAACCAAACTTCTTTCCCGCAATACTTTTAGCCATATGCCTAGAGAAAACTCTGCCCATTGGCATAACTCTACCGGCAAAATTAAGCTGACCTAGCAAAGATTGAAATTTCTTAACTGTTACCTTCCTGGCCAGCAAAACTTCATCAATGAGAACCCTCAATTTATGAATTTTCTCCAAAGGTAGACGAAACTCCATTTGCGCCGTATCAATAACAATACCTAAAAATTGAAGGGACGTAGTCGGCAAAACAGTTTTATCTTTTGCTAATGGAACACCTAAAAACTCAGCCAGCTCCATAAAAGCATCCAATAATAATTTACAATCGTCTGAACCTTTCCTACCTATAAACAAAAAGTCATCTAAATAATGCACAACCGAAAAACAACCAACAATATCCTTAATTAACCATTCTAAAAACCCAGAAAAAGCCTCAAAATAAAAACATGAAACCGAACAACCCATTGGTAAGCATTTGTCAAAATAAAATTGATTCTCAAACTGAAAACCTAAAGAGTGAAAACACTCAGGATGTATGGGCAACAATCTAAAAGCAGATTCTATATCTACCTTAGCTAACAAAGTATCCCTACCAAACAACCTAAACCAAGATAAGGCATCCTCAAATGAAGCATATTTTACCGGAAAATCATCCGTACTAATCTGGTCATTCAGCGACCCACCTTTTGGGTAAGACAAATGGTGAATCAATCTAAAAGCACCCTGCTCCTTTTTTGGCACTAAACCCAACGGTGATAATCTAAAATTCTCAAACGGCGGAAATTGGAAAGGACCTGCAATCCGCCCCAACTGTAACTCTTTCCCAATCTTGTCACGGACCACTTGACAATTTTCCTTAACAGATTTCAAATTATCAACCCATACACAGCCATTGACATTATACATCGGAACCTTAAAACCATAAACGAAACCAGAAGCCAATAAATCAGCCTTCTGCCTGTCTGGGTAAGTTCTTAAACAAAGGAGTAGTCTTGACACTTTCACTGGCGTCATTGCTTTTTGGAATGGGTTCCCTACTGAGTGCAGTTGATCCACTTCTGCGAAAACACCTGGAACCTGGGTGATTGCCCCCACAAAAAGTACACTCATGTTTGAATTTACATGAACTGAGAAACCTACACTGAGCTTCGTTAAACGCCCAGCAAACTCCTTTTTGCCGTACCTGGTGAACATTAGAAGTTTGAAATCTAGATGCAGAGTTATAGCGTTGTGGTAACATCACGCTGACCCATGCACCCACATCCTTCATACCAAACCTTAAATTTTTATGTACCGCAAGCTTCTGGCAAAAAATCTCGTCGTAATTAAACCACGACATGCCCCCAAAATTCTTATAGGCTTCCAGGACAGACTCTAGGTGCTGAAATAAACCTGAGCTACTATCCCTATGCTTCTCACAGTAAACACTCGAATAAATGCAAAAGGCTTGAAGCCAATTATGAAAAGACCTGGGTACTGGTCTTCTCCTATCCTCATCCTTTTCTTGTTTAACTAAAAATTCCTTGGAAGCTGGGAGTAGTGACAGAATGTCCACGTATTCGTTATTCCAAATTTTTTCCTTTAAAACCTTAGATAAATGGAAACCCAGTGGGGACATGTCACATGATAATGCCTCCTTCATATTTACCTCATTAACCAAATTTCTCTGAGGGACAACACTACCCCCCCCAAGCCTGAGCTGGATTAGGGCCCTGCCATTCTTTAAGTAAATCCATTAAAGAGCCAACGACACTACTGAGTTTGTCCAAATTAGTCTTGGGGCACTCACCCATAGTAGTACCCGCACTGCTGTGTCCTGAAGAAGGTCCTGGCTGTTCAGAATCCTCTTGAAAAACCGGAGCGGCAGCAGCCAGAGATAGACGCCTGCAACCCACCTCCGGATGAACAGCACCGTCTTCTTCTTCCTCCGTCTGACGAAATTTACGCTTTTTACAGGGCTGCTTTCCTCTAACAGCCCTAGATGCTTGGGAACGCTGAGCAGAAGACGATCTCCCAGATCTTCTTCCGCGTTCCGGGCATGCCACAGACGTAGCCGCGACCCCGTCATGAACCCGTGACAATGAAGCCACTTCTCGCGAGATCGGGAAGGCATTAACAGCCGGACCGCCATCTTCTCCAGCCGTTGACACGTCTTCCGCCACTTCAGCAGCGTCGCCAACTTCGATGGAAGCCTCCACCTCTTCGGGAACCGGAGCTGTCGATAGGCAATTCTTCAGCCACTCATCAAATCCTCTTCTTCCGGCACGCTCCCGAAGACAATTCAGCAGCTCTTCCATGCTGCCCCCTTGGCTCTTGCTGAAAACCGCCGCTCACCAGACTCTGGGGTCAGTGCAGTCGGTTGACGCAGCCAAGGTAAGTAAATAAACACCTCACGAACACTCCTTATATAGTTTAAAATCCCGCCCAAACCCAGCGCGAGCTGTCCTCGAGCGCAAGGTAAGCGCAAAGGCGCAGGCGCACTAAGCGGCGCGAGCTGGTCTCGAGCGCATACCAACCAAAAAAGGCGGTAAAACTAAGCGGCGCGAGCGCAACCAACCTCAGACAAGGTGTCCTTTATTTGACCCCTGCAATTAACCCTTTCAGAACATATAGTCTCCCCAACAACCACATGTAACCCTGTGCTATTACACAGGGTTTTTTCAAATCATCTAATTATTGTGTTAAAGTATATTGCACCCCATTTATAAATTGTCTTGGTGGTGGCAGCATTATATTAGTTATATCATATAGTTAATTGTGGGTGGTATTTACCTCTTAATGACAAAACCGTTTCTTACTCGTGGTACATTTTGGGACAGTGGATGTTTTAACATGTTTAGCTGTGATTCTTTCTCATTTCGTGCTCCCACACATAGTATATATTGTTTTTTTTTCAGGACAAACAGGGTTTTCTTTAGATACCATTATTTTTTAGCATATTTTTTAGTACTGTAAAAAAATGATAAAATTAGATTTTTTGTTAAAAAATTACCCTTTTAAAAAAAAACAACTTTTACTCATCTGCAAAAACTCGTTAAGGGGTTAAGCGATAGCATACAGTGATATATTGTAAAAATGATATCAGTAGGAGTCAGCAGGTTTTGTGAAGAAAAGATCTTGTCAGACCAATTTAATTGCATTTTATGATGTTGTGAGTAAATGTATAGATCAGGGAGTTGCATCTAGACTACATGTTGTCTAGTTAGATTTTGCAAAAGCATTTGACACTGTTCCACACCAGCGGTTATTGTATAAGCTAGGACAAATAGGTCTTGGTGAAAATGCCTGTGTTTGGATTAGAAATTGGCTTAGTGACAGGGTGCAAATAGAACAACTATGGTTAATGGTACATTCTCAAGCTACTCAAGCAACTGTGCTAAGTGGGGTACCCAGGGGCGTACCTAGAGTATTTGGCACCTGGAGCGGATCCTGTATGTGGGCACCCCCCCCCCCCACATACACTTTTTAAAACTGCATAGCTTCTACCGTTATATACCGGCGCAGACACTGAAGGTGGTACAGCTTTACTGTTATTATATTGACAGTGGTACAGCGTAATCCCTATCACTATACACTGAGCCAGGCATTGACAATAGTGCAGCATAACTCCTATCACTATATACTAAGCCAAACATTGATGTGGTGTAGGCCTACCGCTTCATTGTCTGGCTTAGGGATGCCCTGAAACAAATTCTGGACTGAAACCGGAAATGCAGCATTTACCTGGCCGAAACCGAATATGACCCCCCACACCATAAAAGAAATCTAACACTTTTATTTAAAGTAAGAAACACACCAAAATAGGACAAAACAATTAAATAACAATATTAATAATATATATATGTAACCAAAGAAAAAATGGGCACTCACGGGTCTTTGCAGTAAAGTGCATTAAACACTAGTTTATTTCAATCAGCACGGCCAACGTTTCGGACCACCTCCGGTCCTTTCTCAAGGCAAAGACCTGTGAGTGTCCATTTTTTCTTTGGTAACATATATCTGGCTATTTTTGGAGCACCCGGGCAAATGTATATTAACAATATTTCTGTGCAGCCGCTCCCTTTGGTTTGTATATATATATATATATGTTAACAATCACATAGGAATCACATTCCTATAATGCCTAGGCATACCCAGATTCCAGGATATACTGGCAGACTTGGCATGATAGGAGTATGATTGCCCTATCTACCCCTTCTCACTCCCTTCTGCCCTATCTACCCCCTATCCCCCATTTCACCCATTCTCCCTATCTACCCCCTCCTAACTATCTACCCTCTGCCCCCTTTGAAGTTCACTTACCTTTCAGGAGTCCTGCAGTGGGGGTGCAAGGCCTCTGCCTCCCAGCTCTGCCACTGTATGGAACAGTATAGAGTGATGGGAGTTATGATGTACTTTAGAGCAAAATTATATAATGAAAAAGACATTGGAAATGGTACAGCATAACACCCATCACTCTCC
>VKOC01008592.1:0-13711 GCA_009364415.1 Spea multiplicata | reverse complement strand
CGAGAGAGAGGCGAGAGCTCGGATCCATGTCTCTTCATGCTATTCTCACAGAGATCCTTCAGCCGCGCGTCGCCTCGTTTACCTTTCTTTTATTTATTTTAACTACTTTTGTCGGGAACACTCGTCATGTGACACAAAAGCAGGCGCAGCCTGCCTGTTGCCATAGAAACAAAAAAAATTAAAAAAGCATCTTTTAAGTCTCTGATCAACCCTTCAGTGTAGAGAACACGACGGGGGATCTCTCACGGGTTATCTTGGGGGAGAGGCAAAGCCCGCACATGCGGCCCTTTTCTGACTTGCGGACATTAAGGTCTCGGGCCTCCTCGTGGAAAGCAATTCCCTTACTGTATTGGCCTCTACCACTTCTGCTGGGAGGCTGTTCCACTTATCTACCCCCTCTCAGTAAAGTAAACCCCCTTCCATCTCAGCCTCTAGTGTTAGATTCCGGTTTCTCCCTTTATGTGTTTAATGGCCTCTCCCATCCCCCTGCCCATTGCTAGCTGGGCATCATGGGAGTTGTAGTCCCCTGGCGGGCGCGGAGTTTAACCCCCACTCTCTGCCATCCCCGCCCCGCAACTATATTCAAGGGCATCAGGCCGCTCCATTAACCCCCCCCCCCCCGAGCAGCACCATAAAGCTGCCAACCAGGGGGTCTGCAGACTGCCAGGGCTGTTCCATTAAGCGTCCGAGGGAGGGGGCGCAGGGCAGACGCTGCTAAATGATGGAGACCTAAGAGGCTTTTGTTTTGCGTTCCGACTTCCCCTGCTGGGAAGGAAAGGAAATTCCACAGCGGTTCCTGTAAGGAGGCGAGTGTGGATCCCGACTCCACTTCCGGCACTCGCACTCACACTCCCCCCCCCATAGGAAAAGCATTCACACTGCGACGGATTAGATTGTCAGCTCTGTAGAACAGTCCCAGCGCTGTATGCTTAGGATCTATACAAGTATTTAACCAAACGGGGCCACAATCGTTACCCGTGGGCAGCGCTGGGCCGGGGTGAAGCATGCTGGGAATTGTAGTCCATCACTATCATTTCTAATGCCCCAGCCTGAGGAGACTTTCAACTCCCATCACTCCCCTCCTCGGGCAACGCAAACACCGCACAGCGGGGACCACTGATGGGTGACCCGGGAAATGGTTTCTAATACCCCGGCGGCTGCCCCATGGTCGGGGGCAATCTATACAGAAGCCCCCAGATCACTCCGCGTCCCCCCCCCGGTGATGGGTATTGGGGTCCCACCTAAGCGACTGGGCTTGACTGACCCCAGGAGCCACAGCTCCCGGGACTAAAGCTCTTTCTGCATGCATTTCAGAACATGGTCATATCACACGCCAGAAACACGCAAGTAGTTATACGCAGACATACAGAATGTCAGCGTGTGACATCACGGAGGCCTGCGCTGCATTACTACATCATTAAACGACGACGTGCATTACATCACACACACGTTACACGCTCACCCGTAGCGCAGACAGGTCGATGTCGTCCAGGCTCCGGGCTGGGGGGTCGGCGGCCATGTTTTCGGTGCGTGTGGTGCGAGGGGTGACGGCAGGTCCGCGCGGTCACAACACACACGGGTCAGAGGGTCACATGGACTGTCACAGGCGGCCGGCGCTCTACACACAAGCTGGGGAGACACACAGATTACTGCATTCACGCTGCGAAACCGTGACAACACACGCGCTGCACACGCGCACAGCACACACGCTGCACACGCAAACGCGACGGCTGCAGCGGGCACCCCACATGGCACATACACACAAACTGCAGCGAGTCACACAACCCACACAAATAACACAATCACAGGAGCCGAAGCCGTCACCCACACACTGTCACAGCTTGTCTCCGACACACCCACAGCCTGCAGGGAACCAACGCACAACACACAATCTACCACGGGGAGTCACATACACACAACCCCGGCTACGACAACCCAACAGCCGCAACACACAGCCTGCGGGGAAATACCAACGCACAACACACAATCTACCACAGGGAGTCAACATACACACAACCCCGAGCATGCCTAAACACACCACAGCCTGCGGGAACAAGACACGACAATCACCACGGGGAGTCACATACACACAACCCCGCGCATGCAAACACCCACACAGCTCCGGCTGACACACACAGCCTGCGGAAACGGCATACGCACAACACCAATCTAGAACAGGGAGTCACATACACACATACCCGGAGCATGCCATAACCCCACACAGCCCCGGCTACACACACAGCCTGCGGGAACCAACGCACAAAACACAATCTAGAACAGGGAGTCACATACACACCCCGGAGCATGCCCAAACACCCATACAGCCCGGCTTACAAACCCGACAGCTGCGCACACAGCACATCAGCCTGCGGGACCACCGCACACCACAACATATCTACCCGACGGGGAGTCACATACACACAACGCCGGAGCATGCCAAACACCCACACAGCCCGCTACACACACACACACATTACTTACAGCCTGGCAGGGACCAACGCCACAAGCACAACAATCACCACGGGGAGTCACATACACACACCCCGGCTCACAACCAACAGCCCGCACACACAGCCTCAGGGAAACCAACGAACAACACATCAATCTACCACGGGGAGATCCATACACACACAACCCCGGAGCATGCCAAACACCCACACAGCCCCGGCTACACACACAGCCTGCGGGGAACCAAGACACAATCTACCACGGGGAGTCACACACACACACAGCCCTGGCTACACACACACACAGCCCTGGCTACACAACCAGAGAGCCAGCGCTGCTACCCCTAGCCACAAAACTCGATACAGCTAAATAAATCTACACAACCAACACCGCCAACCAATCTGTACAACCTGACACCATACAAAACACTCCAGCTATACTACCCGACACCACTCATCCCTCTAACAACACAACCTGACACCACACAGCAGTGTTATCTCATCCAATCTACCTGGTACCACTGCCAACCCAGCTAAACATCTACACAACCTGACAACACACAATGCTCCAGGTACACAACGGCCAGCCCAGCCACACAACCAGGCGCCACACAACCTGTCACTCAATGAGGCGCTACACATCCCCGCAGCCACACAACCTAACACAGTGTTCCATGAACACAACAGCCAACCCAGCCACACAACCAGGCGCCAAGCATCACCGCTGCCACACAGCCTGCCACCCAACACTGGCACTCCAGCTGTACAACCGGACACTCCTGTTACAGGCGGCAGGCCGTACTCACATCCACAAGGGCCTGTCCATGGGGTGACAGGCAGCATTGGGGGGTTCTTTGCGCTGCCCCTCTCTGTGGACCCCGTCTTCTTGCAAAGTAATGCCCCGGCCTCCTCGGGGGGTATTGAGAGAATATAGCGAGTATGCGCAGGACCCGCAGCCTGCGTCTGCTCTCCGCGCTGCTTCCTCCTTCCAGGTACGACGCACACTCCTAATCCTCTATTCCAGAAAGGGTAATTCGGCGTCGCCGGTATTTCCGGTAAGTCCCCGGTGCCCAGCCGCCGTTTCCGGTCTCCTCACGCTCTATGCCCAGCGCGCGAGGCCGCACCTGGGGCTGTCACGCGCACCGCAATCTCGAGCCGCACCTGGGAGGGACCCGCGCAGGTGGCTGGCGCCCCAGATTGGTGGAAGAGGAGCCTGCTGGGCGGGGAATGGGAGGGCCATCGCAATGACAAGCAGCCGCAACACCACAACCAGGCGAGGCAGCACCTGAAGGGGAGATGGGGGCTAGGAGGAGGCAGGGGCGGGGCCTGATGCGGCTTTAGTGGGCTGGTCTAGTGACGTAAAGCTAAATCCGCCGGCGGGCTGTCAAGCTAGGAGTCCTAAAGACACGAGACACAAACCACACTTTGCCTCCTCCTGTCTCCAGTTCAGGAGCCCATTTCATCCAATCGCATGGATGACATAACATGACTTCACATAAATCTCGGGACAAGAGACCATTAACACACAGAGCTGCAGTGGGCGCAGTGGCGTTTCTCCCAGGGAGTTTAACCCTCAGTAGTTAGGAGTAATTGGAGGCGTTTGGGTGTAAACAAATATGAGGGGCGTATTCACTAAACGGGGGGTTTGAACCTTTCGTCTACCTGTCTTCTCTTTAATATGCCTCACGAAGAGACTGACGCAGCCCCAAAAGCTTGCAATCTAATGCAGCCAGCCAATAGAGGGATCCTCTTTACCAAATGCGCGCGTTTTCCTTCATGGATAGCGAGCGACCGGGCGAGCCGGCCCTGTATAATGTAAAGTGTATACAATACATCGTGCAAGAGGAAAGACTCCATGAAAGTCATCTCGCTGATTTAAATATGCATTGTACGGGGCCAGCTCGGCCCTCCTTCAGAAGCTCAACGGGGTCAGCTTTGGGGTTTCCAGATTTGTAAACCTCCCATGTGTCACTGTTTAGTTTGGCCAGTCCCTATTTGGGCCCCAAATCCCCGTTCCCCTCTTTCCAACCTTGTTGCCCCTCTCTTCCCCCCCTATTGCCCCTCTCTGCCCCCTCTTTTCTAGGAGGTGGGAATGTTTGCTGGGTATGAGGGCATGGCAGGGTTCTAAGAGCCCTGATAATGTGTATAGAAACAGCAGGGGACGGGGTTATTCTGTTTATTTTGTTCTCTGACTGACTCGCTTGCCCCGGTGCGGCCGTTAATCCCCCGCCGGTCGCCGCCGGTTACCCCCGGACTGTGTCTTTTGTGATCCGGCTCGATTTTCTGATCACTGCAGTTTTTCCGCATCACCTCCGCCCCCCCACCGCTAATGACCCTGGCTGGGGGCCCAAAGCCTTTAACATGCGCCCGCCAACAGAGGCCGGGGCGCATGTTAAAGGGAAAGTCTCACCAGATATTATTTTATTCATATTCCGTGATATTTGAAGGTTTTATTTATATAATTTCAACAGATTCCCCACAAATGAGGCGAAAGAAATGTGTCCATCATAAAGGGGGCGGACGAAAAGGGCCGCTCCGGACGGCTTATGCACTTTTAAGCTGCGCTGTCCCTTTAAATTTCCATTCCACAGACCCCCCCTCCCCTGCATGTGCATTTAAGCTGTCAAAACAGTGTACTGCAGTTGTGGAGCTGCAGCTTCTCCTAAAGCGCTTCATGCGGAGTCTCCTGGCCAAACGTTGGAGAGAACGTTGCCGCGCGGCGTTAAGACCCAGAAAGGGACACAGTGGCCCTCGGCACAAAAATATTATTATATTAAATATTATTTTTAACCCTGCGGAGAATCCCGCAGCGCGCCGTGAACTCTGCCGGTGCCCGGAGCTGATCTCAAACTCCTGAGACAGTTCAGACGTTACTTTTCATGTAAATAAGGCTGGATGAACTATTTTCTAAAGGGTGGGGGGAGAAAGTTTGATGCTCCTTTGAGTTAAAGGGTACAAGACAGAGGGTAAACGCGCCCTGGACCCTTAGGATCTTATCCACCATCTTTCTAGAAGTGTTCTCGTGTTATTAGCGCTCCGTTCTATACGCGTCTTTCTAGAAGTGCTCTCGTGTTATTAGCGCTCCTGTTCTATACGCGTCTTTCTAGGAGAAGTGCTTCGTCGTGTTATGAGCGCTCCGTTCTATACGCGTTCTTTTCCTAGAAGTGCCTGCGTTCGTGTATAGTCGCTCCGTTCTGGAGTGAGGCGGGCGTCTTCAGAAGGCTCTCGTGTTATTAGCGCTCCGTTCTATACGCGTCTTTCTAGAAGTGCTCTCGTGTTATTAGCGCTTCGTTCTATACGCGTCTTTCTAGAAGTGCTCTCGTGTTATTAGCGCTCCATTCTATACATCATTCTTTCGGAGCTTTGCATTGTTCTAAACTCAAATTGGGAAAATGTAAGGTTTTTGTCACTTCTGTTCGAAAACCACTAGGGGGAGCCACATGACCGACAAGGAAAACGGTTACCGTCAGCCCTCGCTCAGCGCAGGAGGGATAACAAAATTCCTTTCCCCATATCTGCTTCCCCGCAGCTCCGCTTCTAATCTTGCATCTCTCTGTTCTTCTTTCTTCTGTCTTCCTCCGCTTCTCCCTGTGCAAAAGGTCAGGGCTGCTGGGAGCATCCACTCCCCGACCGGAGGAGGAGATGGTCCAGGAAGCTCTGCCCTTTCTGCGAAGGAGCGCCAGGAGGCGAAGAAAGAAGACACTGGGAGAAGCGGCTGAAGAAAGAAGACAGAAGAACAAGAAGATGCAAGATGAGAGGTGGAGCATCGGGAAAGGACAGCAACACAGAAGCAGTTGGCAGAGACATTGGCAGAGACATTGACAGAGAGTGTGAGTGTGAGTGAGGGTTATTATAACGAAATAACATTGAAAGAAATTCCATTACTCAAGGGCCAGCTGTATAGCCGTATTGCTCGCAGGGAAGATGGAGACTCCGTTCAAGCAGGGATATCAAGCACAGCATACTGGCAACAAGAGCACCAAGGGAGGGGGCAGCTGGAGAGTGCGGGACTCTGACAATCTGCCCCTACGTCCTGAGATTGGGGCAAAAACCCCGAGACTTACACTCAAACCCCGAGAGTTCCCAGGTATGCGTATACGTCATGTATATGTCATATATACGGGAACTCGGGGGGCCGCATCTGACATCTTCTTTCCAGGACAGATAGAAATCTCACATGTCGCTGACCAACGGGTGTAAAGTGCTGCCCCCTGCAGTACGGGAGGGGTATTAACTCATAGAACGGGATCAGTGATGCCGTTATACCGCCTACATACTGCAGGGGGCAGCACTTTACCTTCGCTAGTAAGTAACATTCTTCGTCTTATTATTTAGTGTTTTATATAGCGCCATCATATTCCATAGCGCTGTACAACGGGTATGTAAAATCTATATGCTGGGCCCACCAGTCCTAACAGTGTGTGTGATAACTATGACACAGTCCAAACCAGCGCTCCAAGCAGGGATAGGAAAAGCCTCCATACCGGGACTTGGGTTTCCACGGCCGAACCAAGGACCACCATGCCAGGAGTCTGCTGGAGTAGTGTAAAGCCACCTCCACTGGGACCTGGAGCAGCGGAAAATGCGTTTATTTCTTTCACTGTATTCGTGACTTTTTGGAGCTGAAAAGGTCTGCACGCGTCCTCAAGGTGCGGAGAGACTTCCGTACGGCTCCCCCGATGTCCTGATTTCTCAGACTGTAAATGATTGGATTGAAGAGCGGGATGGCCAGCGCATACACTAGAGAGAGGCTCTTATTCACGCTGACTACGTTTTCTTTGTGAGGAAACACGTAGAGAGCCGTTAGAGTCCCGTAATACATGCCCACCACGGTCACGTGGGAGCTGCAGGTCGAGAAGGCTTTCTGCCGGCCGACCACCGACGGGATCTTGAGGATGGCGTGAAGGATGGAGACGTAGGTGGCCACGATAAACAGAAGCGGGAAGAGGACAACCGGTACAGAAGCCAAAGAGGTGACCAGTTCCACGACCGAAGTATCCGAGCATGAAAGTTCCAACACGGGGGGGATATCGCAGTAGAAATGGTCAATGATGTTGGAGTCACAGAATTCTAAGTTCTTAAGCACTAGGAACTCCAAAAGAGACAGCAGAAGTCCCAACAGCCAACAGCCAATGGAAATCTGAAGCTGCAGCTTGGAGGTCATAACGTTTGTATAATGTAATGGGTTACAAATGGCGACGTATCGATCGAAGGACATGGCAGCCAACAGGAGACACTGGCCAACGGTCGGGACGCCCAAGACGCACAGCTGGACGATGCACGCGTTCACCAACATGGTATGTCGGCCCACCAGCGTCAGGCGGATTATGTTCGGCGCAATGCTGGTGGTGAACAGGATGTCGCACAACGACACTTGGACGAGAAAAAAGTACATCGGAGAATGAAGGCTTCGGTTGGACGCGACCAAAGAAATAACGAGGGAATTCCCCGCGAACGACAGGCTGTAGACCGCCACAAACAAGAGGAAAAATGCCATCTTGAAGACGTAAAGGTTTCCGAACCCCAGCAGCAGAAATTCGGTGACTATCGTCCAATTGCTCTCGAGCATTTTGCAGTAAACGGTCAAATCGGGACTTCTTCCCGAGACGATATTACATTGACATCAAAATGATGCCCTCCATCTCCGAGCCGTTCCACCGTGTGAAGATAGGTTAGAAATGGAACGTTGTGAGACCCATTGAAGAATGGGTCTCTGCTCATGAGTGGTCCACGTTCCTCTGTTCTTCTTTGCTGGGGTTCATTGGCAGAAAAAAACTACAAATTCATTAAAAAAGAATCAAACCCAGGAAAACGATGAAATATCTTGGAGTAGAACCTACCTGGCGTCTGGGTGCACCGGATAAACTGTGTTAGGATCAGCAGATCATTAAGATGCCATCTTCTGAGAACCCCAAAGGAGACAACGGTATCTGGTGGCACAAAAAACAGCGTTTAGAATGTTCAGAGGACTTCATGAGAGAGCAGGTGGGGGCAAACCTGATGGGCAACGGGCAACTAACCAGATACATCCAGAACAATGGGGTCTGCACCTGAGGCAATGGAGATATTAGGTCTCCGTGACCGGTGGGGGTGGTGGTGGTACATCTGGTGATGCCTACAAAGGTGGGTAAGAGGAACTTAAGAGGTCCTCCTTGTCGTACAGAACAATTATTATTATTTGTTTTATTATTATTATTTATTATTTTAAAACACACATCTATATGGCATCTATATCCCTATATGATATATACTTTTCATTATTATATATACTTTGGCGCTGGTTAGAATCTTCGTGCGAAGAATCCATCCAGAAATTCCCCCCCCCCCAAATATAGACATGAGTTATTTGAAGACGGAATCGACGCGGTTCTGATGGAAGAGGCATCGGCCACGGGGACCGGAGGGAGCCAGATAACCCTGTAACTCCTGTGTAAAAGAATCATTCATTCGCGTTCATTCCTATCATTCACTTATTATAATCACCCCCCCGGAACTCTCAGGGTTTTTTGCCCCAGTCTTAGGGTAAGGGGGCAGATTATCAGGGTCACACCGTCATGGAACTGAGTCCTTCCTATACTCCTCCCAAATTATGGTTTTTACTCCCATCATGTTATGGTTCATATCCCTGCTTGAATGCAGGTGACTCCATCAAGTATATTTTGAAATAATGCCAAGTCAAGGTTTCCATGAGGGCCGGTATTAGAGCCGCAGTTGGGGAGTCACTACAGAGGATCTTGACGATCGGCTAATAGGGGGTTAATAATTTAGGCGTCCCAGGGCAAGCTCGTTTAGAGCGTTCAGGGGTTGATAATATCATGTATGATCTATTTGATCTGTACATACCCAAGACTTTGGGTCAGATTATAAAGAACGCTTCTAGGCGAGTGGGGGTTATGTGTATCGGTCGTCAGGGCGACAAGACCACTTTTCAAATTCTGCACCGGAATTCTAAATGTGGAGATATTACCATGGAAACCAGTCATGTTATATTTTCTCTCAAACACCGCACCGAGCTGAGGCTTTATGGCAATGCTAGTGAAGTCCGTTCCTCCATAGGCTTTCAGTAGTCAGAGAGTCCGGCTGGGTGGTTAAGACCGGGGCTTTCTATTGTTCCCCTCAGGCAGTATGATACAGAGTTGCGGTGTTTAGTAGATCGGGGGTCAGATAACAGAGAAAGAAATCATACAAATGGCTGATATGTGGGGCAAAAAAAATGTCTAAAAAAATCAGCGCAAAATGTTTAAAAAACACTAAAAAAAATAGCCCAATATTTCTATAAAAAATCTGATAAATAATCTGGTAATAAATACAATTTTGGGGAGATTCCCTTTGAAATAACAGCAATTTCTTGAAAGTAATGTAAAATTCTAAGGCGTAATATCTCACCCGGCGGGTCGGACGCGTCCCCCCCCCCCGGCTAGCGAGCTGCGCCTTTTATACCAGACGATTGGGAGTGACAGCGTCCCCGATTCCCAGAGCTAGTCCCGCTAACGAGACCGAGTGTCAGGAGACCTCGTTAGCCGCTCCGCAATTATCAAAAGCGTTGGAAATCACGGTTCCCTGTGTTTCTCCATCAAAACGGGGAGAAAAAGGGCAAAATTCATACAACTTTATAGAATATGATGATGACATCAAAAAGCAGCTTTCAGACCAAAGGTATGTCCCCCCCCCAGTAATGATTGGGTTCAGGTGTTTCTGCCACTAGGGGTATAAAATCGAGCCCATAGGCAGCCGTCACAGACGCCGGCAGCGGGACGGGTCGTACTGAAGAGCTCGGTGGCTTTAAACATGGCGCCACCTCTGCCGCAAGTCAGACATCTTTATTATGGGCGGGCGTACTGGAGCGGCCATTTTGGAAGAGCCGGAGCCCAGCATCATAGAGGAAGGGCCTTTCAGCCGGGTGAAAGGGAAGCATTAGCCTGGGGCCACAGAAGCTAAAGGGGAAGGAATACTTATTAACGCCATATTGATCAGTGTGTCACGGGGGTCGGGCTCTTTGTAGGGCCACGGGCCAATTGACCGGTTGCTCTTCCCAACTGGCCACTAACGCTATGCAGGACTGTGTCGTGTCAGCCATATTTCTATCTGGCGCTGCGTGTCCTTGAAAGGCAGCGCACCGGGATATGATGTCATATCCTGGCGCTCAACAGGCGCAGAGTGGGGGAGGGGACGGCTGGTGGCATCATCCTGGGTTTAGGCAACTTAGAAGGTAAATAAGGCCCTGGCAGGGCTCGCACTAATTTCAGAATGAAGAATTCCGCCCCGAATCCCCAATAAGCACATCGTCAACACGCGGGGGGAACGGATTTTATTCACGGCAGGTCAAGCATTTTATTATCTGTGTAAAGTTCTTGAGTGATGTTGTACACTTTAGCTATGGCGTCCACCGTGGTCAGAAGGACAACTCTGGCCTCGGCTTGGTCCTTCACGCACACCACCTCGTACATCTTCTCAAGGGGCGGGAGAGCCAAGAAAGCCACCTCGGCCACCTGTCGGATGAACCAGCTGTGATGGTGGGCCAGCGTCTTGTGATAAGACTCGGCACAGAGTTCGGAAGTCCTCTCCTGCCCAGGGCTGGTGCCCACCTTGTAGAGGAAGTCCTCCAACCACTTGAGAGCGCGATGCATGCGCAAGAGGGTCCGACACCCGGAGGGCACTCGATTGCGAGGGAGTTCCCTGAAATTGACCACCTGGTTGTCCAGCTCGTATCTGATCATGGAGGAGATGGTCCTGTAGCTCTGGCCGTGTTCTCCGTCGAGGTAGCCCTGCAAGATGTTGATTTTTGTCCTGGTTTCGCTGGAGATGAAGGTAAATACGGTGCCCAGGGCGTCCATGAACCTGCCGACAGCAAGAGAAAGGTCACTATTAGTTTCACAGAGTGATGTGTCTGTCGCCCTTTAGGGGGAGGGGCCAACTCCCAGCTCCTCCTGTCTGTGTAGCCCGGCAGAGGGAGGGGCCAACTCCCAGCTCCTCCTGTCTGTGTAGCCCGGCAGGGGGATGGGCATACCATCAACGACCTCTATCTCTGTGGCCCGGAAAAGGGAGGGGCATATCCTCTACGCCCTCTATCTGTGTGGCCCGGCAGGGGGAGGGGGATACCACCAACACCCTCTAGCTGTGTGGCCCAGCAAGGGCCACACCCTCTATCTGTATCTCCCAGGGGGGGGGCAGACCACCAACGCCCTCTGTATGTGTCGCCCAAGGGGGGGCGATCCCCAACGCCCTCTATCTGTGTGTCCCCGCAGGGGGAGGGGCATACCACCAACACCCTCTATCTGTGTCTCCCGGTGGGGGGGGCAGACCACCAACACCCTCTGTCTGTGTTGCCCTGTGGGGGGAGGGGCAGACCACCAACACCCTCTGTCTGTGAGGGCAGACTTTTTCGGGGCGTCACACTCACTTTATGAGTTCTCTCCACCCGTCGAGGTATTCCTCCAGCAGGACTTGGTCGTCTCGGGTGACGCAGGAGCGGAACGATCTCAGCATCCGCCCGATCCGAAAGTCATTCTCCCCGCAGCTTCTCTCCTCTAATTCCGCTTCCACCGGTAATGGAGGCGACTCCTTCACCTGCGGGGAGACAGCAGCTCACATCACTCTCATCCATCACGCAGGGGGCAAGGCATTGTACCTCCCAAGTGTCCCTGTTAAGTTTGGCCAGTCCCTCTATTGGCCCCTCTTTCCTCCCCAGATGCCCCTCTTTTCCAGGCACTCGGATTGCTTGCTGGGTACGAGGGGATCGCAGGGTTCTACGGCCCTAAAAGCCCCGATAATGTGTATAGAAACAGCAGGAAACAACGGGGTTTCTCCTTTTAACTCCTTCTTGGACGGCCCTTTGTTACTGGTGTTCGGTTTAACCTGCTGGACTCACGTGAGAACCGGCCCGAGCGGCAACCGGAACCTCTTCGCAGGGCTTTCCATCCTCAACGCATTGGTAGGCGCGGACATCTGCTGCAGAGGAGAGGGTTAAAGGGAAGTCAACCCTAAATAGGACCTTTTGGGCAATTTCACTTTTTTCTATATACTTTTTTTCAGCTATCACTCACAATCAAGATATATTAACAAACACTATTATATATATACACACATATATACACATATATATATATATTAATTGCCACCCCTCCCCCCTCAAATAAGCCAACGTTTCAACCCCTGGAAACAGTCTTCGTCAGCGGAGGTGCTGCTGCGTTTAATGAATCGTGCCCAACCAAGAGAAGGCTGTCTAGATTTCAAAGAGGCAAGTGAGACATTGGGGCAAATTCCGGTTATTTACCTTCACTGATCCCTGGGGGGGGGTGAGGTACATCTTTTTATACATACAGGAACAGGAAAGCCTCGTCACGTATATATATACATACCGTATATATATATATAGAGAGAGAGAGAGAGAGAGAGAGAGATGATGCGCATAGCCAAGGTGCCGGAATGGTGAGCATGCTGAGGTTATCTGCCCCCCCCCAAACATAAGGATTTTCACCTTTTTCCCGATCTTTCTCATCCCTCCCCGAACTTACGAAGCTTGGTGGCGCTGAGGTAGATGAAGAGGAAGATGATGGCGAGCGGGAGGAGGAAGCGCATGATTTTGGGGTAATTCGTGGCGTGGAGGCGCGCGGAGATCATTGTTGCCGTGGAAGCCGCGGAGGGTCCATGCCCGGCGCTGCACGGAGTCCTGACAAACTGACTCCAGGTCACTCGGGGCTTTCGCAATCCAGCAGGAGACCGATAAGGACTCGACCTTTAAACCTGACGTCAGGCCGTTAAAGGGACAGCGCGCGGCTCCTGCCTCTCTGCTTTCTCGCCTTACTTTTATGGGGGGCAGAGGTTCCCGAGAGCGTCTCCAGTCAGATCTCACCTGGAGTAGTGGGGACAGTGCTGGAGATCCCATCGACAGAAGGAAATTGATTTCACTGGAGAGAGTTCAGAGGAGGGCGTCCTAAATGGGGAACGCTTGCAGGATAAAAATGATCAGGAAAGACTGATGGAGCTCAATATGTCCGGCTTGGGGGAGAGAGGGGAGAGAGAGGGGATGGGATAGAGTGATGGGGAGAGAAGAGAAGAGAATAGCGAGGCAATGAGGGAGAGACATTTAAATACAGGAGGGAATCTTATTTCAAAGGAGGAGGAAAGTTACAACAAGAGACCCGAATCTAACACTAGAGAGTCAGAGGCTGAGATGGAATGGAAGAAATACCCCTGAAAGGGTGGCAGATAAGTGGAACAGCCTCCCAGCAGAGGTGGTAGAGGGTAATACAGTGAGGGTATTA
>VKOC01008591.1:0-19314 GCA_009364415.1 Spea multiplicata | reverse complement strand
AGAAATTAGATTTATTTACTAAAATACTTTTGTCATCAATTTAAAAAAAAAATATTTTTAATTGATTTGAATTTCCAGTTTAGAATTTCAAATAGCCACTCAATCTACTCCTTGGCATATACAGCCTATAGGGGAACTCCTGTGGTCTAAGTATGTATTGTTTGACATAGAGTCCTGGAGGCCTGCAGTGTGGAGTGGATGTAGGACTTGGGTCCAGGTCTGCATGTCTTGCGTATGATGGGCAGCCCTCAACTTCAGGGCATCATGCCCTCTTGTGTGCCCGCCCATGAGGGACTCTTAAGGGCACCACAGCCCAATTCCAAGAGGAGCCTGACACCCAAAACACCTGTGGACAGGTGCTCAGTTATATTGTATGCCTACACCAGGGTGGCTGCTGAGCTGCCTTAACCTTGTTCTATCTGTGACCCTACCTGCCTGATTACCTGTCCCCTTTACTAGTTTTCCTACCTGTGTCCCGTACCCCTTTGCTTGGACTACCCAGTTATGACCTTGGCCGGTTTATTGCACTCTTGCTTCTGGTCTGTCCCTTTGCTGCTTGACCTCAGTTGCTGACCCCCTGGCATGACTTGATCTTGCTTTCGGATTAACACTTGGACTGTTCCTGAGTTATTCCACCGGCTCTGTGACTGTGGTTTGCCTGCTACCTTTGCCCTTCTCTGTCTCTGAACTACATGTAGCCTGTATCCTTCACCCTCCTCTTGCTCGCTGGTCTATCTTTTTGGTCACTATAAGTGGGTGACCTCAGTTTGTGGCAAGTTCCACATATGGTCCTGACACTTAAGTCATACTTATTCTTGTTATAACAGTATATATATATGATGTAGATAGGTTATTTTAGTTTTTGTTCCACAATACGAGTAGGAAAAAACCATCAAGCTGCCTCCTCCTAAAAAGCTTTTTTTTTTCCTTTTACGCTAGTTTGTATCTACAGCAAATGGTACTGTTACTGTTCTTTTTCAGTCCTTTATACATAGCTACTTTAACTACGTAACCATGTGGCCGTACTGTTGTAATTGTGAAACCTCAATGTATTCTTGGTAAAATATTTTCTAAATAAACACAGCGGAGATAGCGTTGCACGAGTATGTACCCAGAATGCAAAAAAAAAAGAAAAATGTCCCTCAAACGCTCCAAAATCACATGGGAAGCCTTCCCATAAAGGGGGCAACTACATATTAATATCTATTTAGCATGTGATGTCGGCAAAGTCCCTGTAGGTGTAATGGCCAGGTGTCCCAATACTTTTGTCCATATGCAGAATGCATCATGAGTCCGTGTACAGTGTCCTCACCGAGGGTCTCTAACTTCAGATAAATATTAAATATTTTAATGCCTTGTATGATTAAATGTTTTTTTTGTGCTTCCAGTAGATCCGCAGATGGTAAGTGAAACACTACGCAATAAAACTGGGAACACTTTATACTGGACTTGTATTTTTGTAATTAACCCCATATTTTAATGCATTTGTCTCAATTATTTCAGGAATGAACCCCTTACAGCGTTCTTCACCTTGTTATCGCCACTGTGTCCCTCAAAAGGGTTAACCTGTGCTCATAATCCCAAAATGCATTTTTCACACGGACAATGTCTGTCTGACTCAGCCTTGTAGATTCAGAGCTCCGTGAAACCCCGTTAGATGGGGATGAAGATGAGATATTACATTCCAGTCGGTTGGTGATTGCTACATATCTGGCAGACGGTTATCTGGGACATTATTCCTTTCGCTAATGCCAGCCTAGTGTGCCTTCGGAATGAAGCGTATTAAATATAAATCACATAGGTCTACAGATCTGTCAGATGTACAATGATGAATCACAAGGAGCACTGTGTTTTTCTTTTTATATATATCATTAACTGAACCAGAAGTTGGATGGATCTTTTAGCAATCGCGAAATTCACTCACATGGCCCTCGGTAATACCTCTGACGTGGCCGAGATCTCTATTCACTCTGATTTGCATTTAAGTGTATATTGGGTTTTCTGCTAACTTTTGGCTTGGAATCATGGTAAATCACGTAAATCTAATATCTTAATCAAAAAGCAAAAGAACAACCCTCAGAGGAGATTTTTCCCCCCCCTGTTGCCTGATTGGCTGCTCTGTTTACAACCGGTCTTGATTTTAATCAGATAGGTTTGTGTTCAAGAATACTTTTACTTTTATATTTATCCACTGATAAGTACATTTTAATAATTTTCTGTATCAGACAAGAACATTCCTCATAATTTCCTCACAATTTCGAGATTCTAATTAAAACCCCAACCCGGTCCTTTTAAAATAATGAAAAAAAAGAGGGTAATGGGGTAAAGTGCAATGCAAATCAGTGAAAAGAAACAGAGGTATAAAACTAGAGAGAATAGATAGTTGAGAGGTGTGGACACCTTGTCTGTTAGGTGTTCTCAGGGCCGGCCCAAGACAAAATGCAGCCTGGGGCGAAGCTTAAAATGCCTCCCTGCCCCCCCCATTATCTACCCTTCTTCTCCTTGCTCCCCCCCCATTATTCTACCCCTCCCTCTTCCTGCTGCCCCCCCCCCCATTATCTACCCTTCCTCTCCCCCCCGTACTTACCTTCAGCAGTCCTGCGGCGAGTCTCCTGCTCGGTGTCGGCTTGTAATTGCTGAGCGCTGGAAATGAGCTCATCTTCCGGCGCTCAGCATTACAAGCTGGCACCGAGACCGAGCTAGAGGGCTCGCAGAGGAGAGAGAGAGGGGCGCCGAGCGGGTACTGATAACTTGGTAATCGAAAACCATTCAGCGCCCCCTTCTCTCTCTCTTCTCGGCTTTAAAAAAAAAAAGGGCTTGGTGCGGCAAAGTGCCGCCCCTTCAAAAGTGCTGCCTGGAGCGGTTGCCCCACTCGGCTCCATTGTCGGGCCAGCCCTGGGTGTTCTGGGTGGCTGTACATTCACAGGTACTGGGGGAATAGATTAATACCCTTCCAGTGTTTTTCCCACTTGTAGCTGCGTTCATTAATGAACACATCAGTCCCATCCCTTACATTTTGTATGGGGTCACTGTGTGCCCTCCTAAGTATTATTCCTGGAGATGCCGTTGTCAGATAATTACGTGTTCTTCCTGGATGATCCGAACACCAAAAAAGTGTGTTGCTTTAAATTATCCATAAAGCATGGGACCAGCGTTCCTAACTTTCTGTTCTTGGGACTTGTATGGTTATTTATTTATGTTGTTTTGCTCTTTTTTGTTAAATTATTTTCTCTCTGTTAGGGTCAGGTAAAAAAAAAAAACGGTCTTCACAAGAAACGATTTGCTGGTTCTGCCAAATGTTGCCACAAACCTTAATGGCCCTTCAGTAATTATAATTTAATAGGTGTAATTGTAATGACCAATTTAAATAAAAGCATGACAAATTCAATATAAGCACTAAAACTAATACAAAAATGTAAACTATAGTGAGTGTTCAGAATCATACCAGGGAAATTTATATTTCATTCAGTTTATATATATATTTTTTTGAATTCTTAAATAATAAAAAAAAAAAATATATATTATTATATATATATATATATAGATATATATAAAATCTCTCTCTGGTTTAATTTGGATTTATATACCTTAATTCGTTTGGAGGGTGGTAATCTGGTTCATGTCTTGCTGGCTAATCATTTACATTTAAAATGCTGATCAATGAAGTATGCAATTATAAGCCTGTCGTTTCAATTCTTGATTAGATTTTTTTTCCCCATCCGTTCTGCCAAGCCAAAGCATGTGTAAAAACAATTAAAAGTTTTAGCTGGAAAAGGGATTTAATTACTCTCTGAATTCTGTGGAAAATATTACACATCTGTTCATCTGGAATTAGCATTTTCACAAAAAAAAATGATTCATCTTCAATTCCAGGTTAAAGACAAATTTTGTCACTATGCTAATTATTCAATGTTTAATTAGAACTAGATACCCTCATCTACATACCTGATCACTTCCTTGTACAAATGATATCAAATTTGTTTACTCGGTCTAGTTTTTAATTACATTCCACTTTTTTTTTCCCTTCTACATAATCCCTTTCCCAATTTTTTTGGGTTTAAATATCTGGATTTTTAACCGCATCGTGAAACTCTTTCCGTAACTAGCAAAAAGTACATCAATGGGTGCTTATCAAACAGAATAATTTATTGGAATGAGGCTAAGTATTCCGTGGAGATACATTTTCACAGTAGCAGGACCCAAAATGTTGAAAGAATGCTACTACGCATTCATCCTTTTTAGTTATTCCCAACTATTGTAGCTTTTAATGTGCATAAACTGGGATTTTGTTACTGTCCCTGACCACCCCGCTAAGGAAGAATATTAAATTAGTCTTTATTACTAGAGCTAGAAGCTACATCTCTTTAGCTGCCTTCCTCCCGCTCCTTTGTCCGATTATTGTCATAGATTGGCTGCTTGAAGCAGCCAATCAGTGTCAGGAAAGCACTTTCATCGAAATCGATTATTAAGCACAGAGTTACCGTGTTATAAAGAAAACAAAACACAACTCAGTGTAGTTTTGCATCAGTTTTTTTGTCCCATCACATAAGCTGATTATTGCAAGCTGGCTCAATAGTACAGTTTAATAATTTCACTTGCTGTTGTACTGTAAGCTTTATGATCTGTAAGATCACAACAGAAATGTTTTAGCACTTTTAGAAAAAGATAAAATAATCCTTCAGACAATACTTTTCTGATATGAAATGAAAGATACAATACAACAATAAAACGTATAAGTGATGTAAAATATATATTAAATTTCAACACATCTCTAACTATAGCAAGACAAAGAAAAGCAATAACTCAACTTCAGCAACTCCAGCTGGTCTGCTCCTCATGTGGCTTAAATGAACACAGGAGAGATCTGTGCCTTCTGAGAACCAAAGGACATGTGGACCATTGAGCATACCTCGGGAACTTCCAATGGCAGGCAACACAGAGTTCTTCTTGGGGGTGGAATTATTGGGCGCAGGGCTAGGTATCCATGGAAAATGACCACAACAGAGGAACCAATTGACATTGACCTATCTGCTCTGCCCTGAATATTTACGTTAGCCTTATGCTCATCCCAGGCTTAAATTCCTTTACTGCATTTGCCTGTATGGCTTCCTCAAGAATTATATTCCAAGTACCTACAACCTTTTCTATAAAAAAATAAAAATAAAAAATAATAAAAAAGAAATTAAAATTACTCCCCATCTTTCACTTGCTAATTTTAAATCATACCTTTGGGATACTCCAATTGATTGACAAGTCCCTGAGCCCAGCATTTATTTTCTTGGTGTTTTGACCCTGTGTAAGATGAATTATAATGACTATTTCTTAGCACAATCATCAAACATTGTAATGATTGACACAAATGTATTTTTAGGAAAAATCACTTACATGATGTCATAAGTATTTTGTTATATAAAGATTCTGCACAAGACATAACACTTTGAGAGAAATAGCAGGGACCGTACTGTGTAATCACACAAACAAGGATATACTGTATACCCCATAAACCCAGGCATTTCAAATGTACTCCAAATAAAATCCCATACACCGCCAGTGCTCTTATCTCTGTCACTAGCAGGAGGAACTGTTTTTTTTCTTTAACAGCCATGATGCAAAGACAATGTCCTATCTGTTTGTATATCCCATGATTTGATTATTATGTCCCACTGGCATACGGGTCAGTCCACCTAAAGTAATAAAGTCTCAGTATGTGACAATTTTCACAATTTTTAGTTTGCGTTCCCCAGCTATCAACGTGAACATTGTTTATTAATTATATTACAATTTATTCAAGAACTGTTTCCAAAGAATTAGGTGCTCATTGAGCTCAACGGAACGTGGCTGTTATGTGTAACCTTATTAGCAACTAAATGAACTTCCAGATCAGATATTTATCGGATATATCACAATGACTGATATGCAGAGTTTGGTTCATTTCCAGTATGGATGGCCGGTTCAACTGAGAATGAAGCGGCACGAAAATGTTGGACATTGGGTTTGCCCTTTGCCGATATGTTCTGCCTCATCAGGCTCAGGTTTTAACTTTTGCATTGGGTTCTGGTAAAGCATACCCTGTTTTTTTTTTTTTTTTTTTTTGTTTTTTTTTAGGTTATCACCTAAATAAAGCTAAAAATTAGGGGAATTGGCAAACTCCCCGGTCTCTACCGAACTACCACACCCCATGAAATGGTTAATAATGTGAAATAACTTTTCCGTAACTTATCGCGTAGTGAATAAACCCCTATGTAAATATGTACAGGTGATAAATTACTCCAAAGCAAAGAAACCATATCCTAATATTCAAACCCAACTTTTTTTTTTGTCCAGCAGCTATAATGTATTTAGAGTAATGTCAAGGGAAAAGAACATTATATAAAAATATATTGTTTAATTCAACCTTCTCTTAATGGTTTATATAATCTCTAAATTGACCATCTTGGCTCACCTTTAGAGAGACAATATATTGATTTTTTTTTTTCTTTTCGGAATAAGCCATCACTGTTCTTGGCAGAAAAAAAGATGTCTGGCTATTTTCTTTGTTCATTCCCTTTTAGCAAATTGTACAAAAAAAAAATACCGATTTCTCATTTGGTCTATTAAGGTCTTCAGTAGTTTCCTGGTTTGGAATAAAACTTTGGTCCTAGGGGGATTCTGTTTCAATCCTTAAATTAGATTTATGGATTATTGTCTGGAGTGTATAAGAAAGAGTTATGCTATATAAGTTTAGTAGATCGGGCTGTTGTGTATTGCTTAAAGGTGCAGTTCCACCTACTCTACTTAATTGCAGCAACAGACACAACTCATAGAACCGCACATTACACAAATACTTCCCAATTATTTAATTATGCAAGATTTTGACCCATTCATATTTTTTTTCCTGTCATACAGTGGCAGTACGACTGGGAAGTGTTCTCTCCTGTGGACAAGATGCTTTAAAGAATAGAAAGGGTTAAGTCACGGAGGACTCCTCCTACTTACGCATAAAACCCGGCTTCCCCTGAACAGCCCCAGTTTTTTTCTTGTCCCGTACAGGGACGGACTTGATGCTGTGCTGGGGAATTTTCCCCCGAAGATCAGAAGTCTGGTGAGGCACACGGGTTGTTGCCTGGGGGTTTGCAGCCTCCGATTGCTCCCCGGGTGGTGAGCAGAGCGAGGTCCCCTCCGTAGCGATGGTCGTTGCGGAGGGTTGTGTTGGAGTTTCTTGTCTTCGCGGCTGGAAGAGGAGCATGCGCAATAGGTGGAACACACGCCCGGGTGGCGTTGCGTTCCACCGAAGATCCGATCTCGCTACTGAGCATGCGCGAATCGGATCTTCTGGAGGGCGCCAAATTCAAACCTATAAAGGTTGTTTTTCGTTCCTGTCTGTATGCATGGGCATTTTCTCAGCACAGGATACCGTGTCACCAGCCCCCCCACACGGTTCTGAGGATTTGGAGGTAAGATTATTTTATCTTTTCCTTCAATATTCTCTTCCTCCAGAAGATATATATATATATATTAAAAAAAAAAAAAAAAAAAAAATTATATATTTTTTATTTACGCTTGTATTTTGTCTTTACCCAGATGTCTAGTCCGGTTTCACCTGGATATAAAGACAAGAAATCTGCTCCCATTCCTAGAAGTAAACTTTTAAATCAAAGCATGTGGCTTGCTCTGAGTGTGCTACTCCTCTGCCAGATGGATGCAGAAAAAAGATGTGTAATGCCTGCTGGGCAGAGCAACTCACTAAAGACAAACACAGGACTTGCAATCCTTCCTGGGATGGTTTCAGGAAAACCTAGCATCCAGGTCTCTGCGGCTCAAGCTCAGTCGAGGGTTCCGGGTAAATCTGCCCGTAAACGCAGGAGATCCCGGTCTGCCTCCAGATCAGATCTCTCATCAGGAGAAATTTTGCAATCTTCGTACTCTACCTCGTTCAGTTCTGAGGACGAAGCGGTTTTTCCTCCCCAGGAGCTTCGCAGATTCACTAAGGAGGTGACTTGCATGTTATCAGACAAAGAGCTGGATAAAATCAAGGGTTTTCCTATACTTCCCAAGTTAAGACAGCTAATGGAAAGAGAATGGAAATACTCCAAAGTGAAGAGCATTGGGATGAACCCCCCCAAGGTGGATGTCCACATAGCCCAGCTGTCGAAAAATACGACCATTCCCATTGGAGGTGTCTCAGGTCTGAAGGACTCAATGCATAGAAGAGTCGAGACTTCTTGCTGCTGAGCGGCAGTGGCCAGTACAGCAGTGTCTAGAGCACAGAGTTGTTGGATACAGGCCCTGGAAGACTGTTTGCCGGATGATCAAGATTCCGAAATCTCCAGACTACTAACAAATTTGCGATTTTCCAACAGTTTTTCTTACAGATTCCTCTCAAGAGTTGGTGAAGATATCCGCTAAGAATATGGGGTTACCGTCTGTGGCTCGTAGAGCCTTATCGTTGAGATCCTGGACGGCGGATTCAGCCTCCAAAGAATCTCTATGTTACTTATCTTTTGAGGGGAGTAAATTGTTCGGAGCACCATTGGAAGATTTTTTCAAACAAATGTCAGAGACCAAGAGGGCTCTTCCTCAGGATAGACGTCCTAGATGGAATAGGAGATATCCGTACAAGACAACCAGGCCTTTCCAGGCATTTTCCAACTCGCAGAATTTTCGGAATTTCTACGAAGAGAAAAGAAAGTTCTGACAAAGTGGGAAGAACTCTGCAGCAGTTCAAGCATATTTGGGAACAGACTATACACAACAGTTGGATTCGGAAACTCGTTTCAGAGGGGTACAGGATCGGTCTCTTCTCCCTTCCCCGAATTCAGTTCCCGATCTCTTCATATCCTTCCTCGGTGAAAAATGTAGCTCTACATTCGGCGAGCCTATCTCTCCTATCAAAAGGGTTTATAGAGAGAGTTCAGATTTCTCAACGCTTCCAAGGAGTCTATTCTAGACTGTTTCTAGTCCCAAAGCCGGATGGATCCTTTCGACCCGTTTTGGATCTAAAAGAGTCAACAGCTGCATCCAGTATCGCCACTTTCGTATGGAGAAATTTCTTCAGTCACCCACTTTCTTCAGAAGGGAGAAGTCATGGCTGCTTTGGACCTGAAGGACTCTTACCTTCACGTCCCAATTGCGGAGATTTCCAGAAGTTTCTCAAGTTTGCAACCTGTATAAAGGAAAAGTTCATTTCCAGTTCAAAGCCCTTCCGTTCGGTCGGTCGTCGGCCCCAAGGATCTTCACAAAGATTTTGTGTTCCTTGACGGCTTCTCTAGAGAAAAAGGGATTTCCATCGTTCCTTACCTGGACGACTGGCTCATCAAGGCCGAATCTTCAAGGGAGCTCCGGGCGGATCTACTCACCACAATGCGATTTCTGGAAGTGCACGGCTGAATTATCAACCGCAGCAAATCCTACCTCAGACCTTCCACCAGGATCCAATTCCTAGGCCTAGAGGTGGATTCGATTTGCCAACGTATATTTCTTCCTTCCGAAAAGATCAGGAAAATCATGAGAGGTCAGATCGCTTCAATTACATCCGACTTGCTCTATCAGGAAGGCCATGAGCGTCTTAGGTCTACTGTCAGCCTCCATCCCAGCAGTCAGGCGGGCAAGATCGCGACAACGTCCCCCTTCAGTGGCATATTCTTCAGGGTTGGTCCAGGCGTGAGGACGACCTAGACCGGGACATAACTATCTCGAGTCAGGTCTTATCACAACTTTCCGGGTGGAGGACCTCTTCTCATCTTTCACAAGGCCTATCTTTTCGTCCTCGCAATTGGATAACTCTTACCATGGATGCTTCCGGTATCGGTTGGGGCGCCCATTTAAGTTATCACTTCAGGCAAGGAATCTGGTCTTCGGAAGATTTGCTTCGCTCGTCCAACTACCGGGAACTAAAGCGGTTCTTAAAGCACAAGTAGCCTTCAGGCCCCGATTGGAAGGTCGTTCTGTGAAGATTCAGTCAGACAACGCTACATCAGTCGCATATGGAAACATATGTGGGGGTACACGAGTAATGAGCCTGCAAGTTCCTTTGTTCGCCCATAATGAGTTGGGCCCAGCTTCATCTGGAAGACTTTCGGCACCCACATAAGAGGCTGCGATAATTTCATTGCAGACGATCTTAGCAGGCTAAGATGGTCTCAAGCAGAGTGGTACTTGACCGAAAGAACCTTCTCCTCCCTGGTTTCAAGATTTGGCCTTCCGGATATAGATTTGATGACCTCCAGGCGAAACAGGAAGGTACCGATTTTGCCTCAATCAACAGGCAGGTTTTGCCCGACTTCCTGGACGGTCTGTCCATCAAGTGGAACTTCCATCTGGGATACGTGTTTCCGCCTGTCGCATTTTTCCCTGTGTCCTCCAGAAGATTCGTTCGGACAGGGCTCGGGTATTAGCAGTTATCCCTTACTGGCAGAACCGCAGTTGGTTCTCCCTCCTAAGTCAACTGAGTCTAATGTATTGGGAACTGCCTCCCTCTGGTCAATTGTTGGACGGCGGCAATCTTCTTCCAGATCATCTCCGGATGTTCAAGTTGACGGCCTGGCTACTGCAACGATTATTCTTCGTGGTCAGGGTGTTACGGAGGATCTTTCTGACTTGCTGTTACGATCTGTCAGGGGCTCTACTTCAAAAATTTATTTTCGGGTCTGGAAGAAATTCCTGCTAGGGATGTTTCGGTTTTTCCTCCTTCCATCAGCTCCATTTGATTTTTTAAAAGGTGTTTTTTCTACGGGCCTTAGTGTCTTGACTCTAAATGGTCAGATATCGGCTCTATCTATCATTTTTTTCTTGAAGACCTGGCTTCTCATGTACTGGTTAGACGGTTTTTTAAGGCCATTGCAATTCAACGTCCTCAGAGAAGGACTCACTTCCCGTCCTGGGATCTTGCCGTTGTTCTTAACGCCCTTTGCTCTGCTCCGTTTGAAACTTTGGAACAAGTGTCGTTGTAACTCCTCTCTTTAAAGTCTGTGTTCTTTGTGGTGATTACGTCAGCCAAACGTGTAGGTGAAATCCAAGTCCTTTCATCCTCGAACAAGTTTACCATCTTCCATCAGGATGAAGTTGTTCTCCACCTACATCCCTCCTTTCTTCCGAAGGTTTTGTCAAAGTCCCCTATTATCAGCCCTTGGTGCTTCCATCGTTTTTTTCCCGTCTCCTTCCTCTACGGATGAAGCTAAGTGGCTTATGTTGGATGTTAGAAAGCACTAAAGTTATATATTGCTAGGACTTCCTCCTTCCGTTCCACTGACCAGCTTTTCGTTTCTTGGTATGGTCGTTCGGCGGGTAAGGCTGCCACTAAGGCTTCCTTGTCAAGATGGATCACGGAAACTATTCACATGGGCTACCATGTCTCTGACCTACCTTTGTTATCTCCGTTCACGGCTCACTCTACCAGGGCCGTGTCTGCCTTTTGGGCTGAGAAGGCTTCCGCTTCACAGAGGATATTTGCAGAGCAGCTGCGTGGTCGTCTTTCAATACGTTCGTTCCTCGCTACCGGCTAGACGCCTTCTCTTCCTCAGCAGCGGATTTTGGGCATAAGGTGCTCCAAGCTGTTGTTCCTGAGGAATTTATTGCCCTCCCCTTTTACGGGATCTTGTTACATCCCAGTCGTACTGCCACTGTATGACAGGAAAAATGGAAATTTTTTACTCACCGTAAATTTCTTTTTCCTTAATACAGTGGCAGTACGGATTTCCCTCCCTTTATTCCTAATAAATTATTTTTGCAAGCCGTTTGGTGTTCTTGTTACTTACTGGGGCTGTTCAGGGGAAGCCGGGTTTTATGGGTAAGTAGGAGGAGTCCTCCGTGACTTAACCCTTTCTATTCTTTAAAGCATCTTGTCCACAGGAGAGAACACTACCCAGTCGTACTGCCACTGTATTAAGGAAAAAGAAATTTACGGTGAGTAAAAAATTTCCATTTTTCTGTGACTTTGTCATGTGACTTAAAAGCAGGGATTGATAGGAAGGATATGGCCGTAGAAACCAGAAAAGCCTCCAAAATCTTTTTTTTGTATTTTATGTTAGTTTTTTGTTGTTTTTGCTTAACATGCTGGAAAGCTCTGTGCAATACCAGCTCTAATACTACTCCTTAAACAGCGCAATACCAAAATTAAAAGTCTCGTGAAAAATAATAAAGTGCAGTCTGAAATATAATGCAAAAACACAAGATCCCTTATTGTACAACACAAGAATAATTTCTAATAACTTTCCGGAGTCTCCCTGGGCCAGTGTCTCCTTTCTATGGGCAGGGCAGCGCTGTTTGGCCAAATTTACTCCCTACCCACTTTGCGCCCCCTCAACACCCACTAAAGGCTGTGAAGAAGAAAAGCTCTGAGTAGACTATTCCGGGAAGTTACCTGGTAAGATGAAACGATCACTTGCATGGCACAAAGATTCCCATATTAGTTAAATAGGTTGTTGTATGAGAAGTACTATAGATGTACTCCAAAAATCCACCTTCATGGGAGTCCTATGGACCTCTTGGGTGGGGCTTCCATAGAAACTTAAGCCCCAAGTGTGAAAATTTATTGGACAGAAGAAAGTCAAGTTATTATGACTTGTATAATTGATTTTCATGCCAAAGCAAGTCTTCAAGAACATTTTAAATATATTTGCTTCAAGCAGCCAATCAGTGGCAGTAATAGAGTAGGACGGCAGCTGCTGCAGCAGGGCTGCTTCTTTTCTGTTAGGTACAGTAAGTGCTTTAAGATGTTTTTTTATTAGCATTCTTCTATAGTGGGTTGTGCCAAGAATATTAAACTGTCTTTTTAAGATATACTTTTTTTGTTCATAAAACGCTAATTTATTGGAGTTCTTGCAGTTACCATATTTTGCACAGGTGTTAATGTTGTTTTGTTCAAAATAACCATATGTCTGTCATTTAGCTATTATAGCTTTTAGTTGTTGTTGTTGTTGAAAATACATGACTTGTCTAATTTTAAATTATTTTGAAACCAACTTTTCTATATATAGTAAGAGTAAGGTAAGCGGACATTGCTACACATTATCATCAATTTCAGTTTCCGTAATCTGGAAATATAAACACAGCTTTGGGTTTATTCGCAAACCCCTTCCGTACCGGTGACGTACCTGGTACTTCCTGGTTGGGTGTCACCCACAGACCGGGACTTACCAGGTACGTCATCGATGATGCGCGATCCAGCGTCGCAATGGACACTGGGATCGAGAGGGGTGTCTGCTACTGACCACTGGGCGTCCCCAGCGATCCGTAGCAGCCGCTCCCCCTCAATTCTGTGCATGTGATCGCTTTAACGCGAATCACGAGCATTGAACTAAAATATTTAAATATAACTGCGGTCTTCAAGGGAACACGCAGTCCGAGAACGCCGGTCCTGAAGGGGTTAACTTCAGTGGAATTTTTCCAATTTGAATAGCTTTCTCCCATCCTGTGTTTCTTTGTCCTGATGTCTGTTCTTTCAGTCTTATCAGCGCTTCAGTAAAAATACAAGGATGGATCTCATCTGGGTTTTCGTTTTCAGTCTTTAAGTAGAGTCCTTAATTGGGAGGGTTGATCAATTAAGTCTCTCACAAAAAGTAAGTCACTACTGGGTGGTTCCTATTATCTTTATTATGGTAGTGATCCGTGATCCAGCATATGTGACAGAAGTGGGGAGGTGTGATTGAATACCAAATCTCCGCAAATATGGAATGTAATGCCCCCCCCTTGGGTATGGGTCCTGGTAGAGCCATACTTTTATCAATATATTTAACCTCACCATATATCTCTCTGTAGGGGATGGGGGGTGAGAGGAGCCTCGCACTTCCCTGCACACTGGGTGGGGGAAAGTGAACCTTCACGTAGCCCCCAAAAGAGTTTGTGGGGGACAGTCAGGTTTTTTTTATATACTTTTTTTTTTTTTAGTAAATACGAGTCAAGTTTACTTTTAGAGAAGTGTCCAACCCATCTGGTACAATGGAAAACAAATAATAAAATACTTCAATTATGAAAATTCTCCATCAATAGCTCCTTCAAGGCTAAATGGTAACGCAATGCTATGAATCTTCATCATAGCCGCATTTAACAACAAATTTCAAGAGAAAAACTATATGTGAAACAATATTACCTGAAGTCCTTTTATTGTTTCAGACTAATTAATCAAACATTCTGTTCTAAGTAATTCAGGAGATCAGCTTCAAAAGGTAACATCACAACGAATGACATTATCTCCTATACGATGCTATTGCCTTTTCCCTTGCAGTAATATAGCAGTCACTAGTTGTAATAAATGTAGATCGTTACACAGAAGAACACTGCCGATTGTCCTCTACGTAACCCTGGCTCTCTTACGGGGGTTAAGATTGACTGTTCGGGGTAAGTCTTGCAAATGTAACATGTTGTTGTTAAAAATGTTTATTTATGAATCGCCCGAGCTGTTTTGAAACCATTAAACAAGGGAAGAAAACATAAGCAAGATGAAGTATCATTATGTTCAAGGGAAGTCATTTATCAACGTGATTAGGAGCTTGGACTGTCAGGAGCAATAAATGAAATGGTCCATTGAAATAATTCCAACCAACGAAGCGTAGCCTGAATATATAATGCTTAATTAGGTGTACCGGATTAACTTATTTCTTTGTAAAGTGTTTGTTATAGAGAGAGAATGTTTGAATTCAAATAAAGGGGTTTTTTTTAATAGAAAATTTATGGTTTTCTAGATTTGGAGGCGTTGGTAAAATCAATAGAATAAAAATAGTGCCAATAGTGCTACGAAATCTATGTAAATGATTTATCTGCAGTGTATGAATCTCATTATTTTTGTGGGTTTGTGTAAGGGTTTCAATAATGCCCTGAAGTAAGTGTGCGGGACATGGAAGTGGGAATGGCTAAAGGAATAGTAAGCCTTCAAGACGAGTGCTAGAGCGTAGAGGTTCAGGTGGGTAAATTTTTCTTTCCAGGTTGTGCTGTGGTGTACCTGCCTTGGTGAAATCTTAAACTTGGTTGAACAATAAGTTTTAGCATGTGAACTTCTCGCGTAATAACAGGTTACCTTCTGTCTATGATTTACTCATTCTATAAAGTGTCATTAAGACACATAACAAAGTAACATAGAACCACTCGGCCCATCTAGTCTGCCCATTTTTCCTGATGTAAGGACCTACACCTTAATCAGTCCTTGGTCTGGTCTTCAGGAAAGCTTTATGGTTATCCCATGCATATTTACATTCCCTTACTGTATTAACCTATGGTATTTCTTATGGGAGGCTGTTCCATTTATCTACCACTCTCTCAGTAAAGTAAAACTTCCTAACGTTGCATCTAAGCCTCTGACCCTCCAGTTTTAGATTTAATTTAATTTCTCCTCGCTTAACATAAACTTCACTCCTGCACTTTGTTACATAGTGGATATAAATATGAACTTGATGATGGGCCTCCAATGAAAATATTACACGTTACGGGAAATGGTACTCTGGTGGTATCAATCACAATTAAAAAATTATGGAAATTACTGCTAACATTTACAACAGCAAAGGTTTCCCATTGCCTGACCACAGATTTCCATGAATGCTTGTTTGTGGGAAACAGTCTGTTAGCATTGCAAAAAGCACAAAAAAAACTATTATTGAAACACATTGCGCATAAGATCATAACATACTAAAAAGTAAAAAAAAATAGAACTTAAAGAATATAAAACATAATTATAATTGCTTTACTGGGAGGGTGGTAGGTAAAGACAGCCTCTCAGCAGACGTGTCAGAGGTTAATACAGTGAGGGAATTTAAACATGATTTGGGTAAGCATTAGGCATGTTCAAATGGGCCAAAAATGATTCAGAAATTGCTTGGGTGTTTTTTTTGGCTCATTCGTTTTAGGGCAATGAGCTACATTCTCTGCCCATTTGGTCCAAATGGAAATCAGGAGGCATTTTTAAGTCTGGAAATTAGTTGCCCGGGGCCAACATCCTCTCTAAATGTTTCCATATCTTCTCTGCCAACCGCTTCTGCTTCCACTTCCTCCTCCGCGTCTTCTTCTTCGGCTCCATCTTCTTCTTCTCCCATCTTCTTCTCCCATCTTCTTCTTCTCCCATCTTCTTCTTCTCTGTGGACATAACCTGGTGTGAATGAAGATGAAGCGCAAGAAGATGTGGATGCAGATGCAGTCAGCAAAGAAGGTAGAGGAGCATTTAGACAGTGTGAGAGAGGATGAACAAGAATAAGACTGAAAGGTGAAAATCTGGAGCTTATTCTTTACTTTCATCCACTTCGTGTGTGGGGGAGTCTGGCCTTGTCTTCGTAGCTTTACACGAATCCCCAAATTTGACAATTTGTTAATTTGCAATTCGTACAAATCTGCACAAGTCTAATAAAGCTGTCCTGCATCTAAGATTTTCATTGAGTCTATACAACAGAAAAAAAAATAGGCAGACTAGATTGGCTGAATCAGTCTTATCTGATGTCAAAATCAATGTTTCTATTGTAGTAAGTGAGAAATAACAGGTAAAGAAAAAGATTCCATGTGTTTTCAAACAGCTCTTTGTAACGGTACCAACACTTTGTACATAAAAGTTCTACCATGTCTACAGTAATTAATATATTCACATAATTTACATTTTTATTTTAATTTATTTATTCTAATTAGAAATCCCAGCATGTGCCAAATATTAATATAATTTACATGTCTATAAGGTGTTAAGAAGTAATCTCTGGAGTTATTATTGTGCTTCTTAATTTCAGTATCTGCAACAAGAGGATGATATCTTACAAAATATATTCCTATATTTGATTTATTTTTTCTTTTGCTTCAATCGAGGGAAAAAAAAAACCTATGCTCTGAAGCCCCAAAATATCTAGCAGCTGGATTCACCAGCAAGGACCTGCTCTGAAGCCGACTGATTTAATGAATCAAAATACATTACCTGAGACTTGTTTTAACAGATCATACTGGCGTTTCAAATCCGCTTTTATTTAAATAGGTTGAAAAGATGCATGTATTGGTTTTTAACCCTTCAGGAACCAGGGTTATTTTATGGAATTTGTGCTACAGGACCAGATTAATTTTCTTGTTTTCGTTCAGCTTACTATGTACTGTATTTTTTTTTTTTTTTGTTTGGACTAGTAGAACTTTCTTTTGAACTCAAAATTATATACGAACCACCATTTAGCATGGAACAAAAACTACAAAAGTGTGGGGGGGGGTACCACACTTTAACCTATAAAAACTATATGTTTAGTGCAAATGGAAGAAAAAAAAACTTTATATATTTCTCTTAATTTTGGAAACTCTTCATATGCCTGGTATTTTCATCTATTTTGATCGCTACAAGCCTAAATATAAATGATGAACCTCACTTTTTCCAAACTATTTTATAAATGTGATATACTAGGAGCTGGGCCCCAATAGCAGCTAGAAATACTGAAACCGCTGAACAAAAGTATATATTTTTTGGCAATCCAAAGTATTTTAACACGTTTTTTTATTTAACCATTTTAGCGCCAATCTGTGCCAAGCAGTAAAATTTTGTTGCATGGCGTGCGCAAGTACAGAAAATTCATAATTTGTATTCAGCAACTCCTACCAAGTACAGTAATACCACACATGCATGGGTATAGTGGGTTTTTTGGAAATTATGCCATTTATATAATATTTTCACTGTTCTGGAATTGCGTCCAGGCCTGATTATTACTATTTATCTTTACAGTTGTCCAAAATAATAATTTTTATTCCATTCATTAGTGTCTGAAATGTAATTTAAACTTTTCAGTGAGAAAACATAATGCCACCGGAGATATCTGCATGCATTTTAGCTGCCAAATTATGCTGCTATCTATTTCAGACTTATCCTGTATGGTATTAATTTATTTTGCCATAGAGAAGACAAGGACAGACCAAGGGAGGATTAATTTCATGTTTTGGCAGCTATCCAGTCAGTACAGAAGCGACATATTAGACTTATTTTAAAAAAAGGTAATTTAATTAAATGTGCTGCTAGTGATGCATCACAACACCCAAAATTGATTTTAAATGTTTCCAAGAAATCATAACCCTTGCCTAGATTTTCTGAATGCTCGATGCACTCCAGTATCCAGGTTAAAAGATTGTTCAGGTTATCATTTAAAGAAAAAGGGGCATTGGATAATGTAACGAACACACTGGAGGAAAAGAATCTGTAATGATATTGTATGTTTGGTAATAATCTATATTTATAATTGTTTAAATGTAGCCTTATGGCTCTAGAAACCAGAGCTGATTACCAGGCCTTGAGCTTGAATCCAACATCCCCCCGGGACACCCCCTTCCTGCCTCAATGCCTAGGGACGTACCTCGGCATACTACCCAGAGATCTCCATCTTCTGGTGTAGTGGCTTAATGAGGGGTGGGGTTAGTTGGCCATGTAGGCAGGATTTACTCTGTATGGGGTGGGATTATCCCTGTATAGGGGCGGGGCCAACCTCAGACGGTCATGAGTAGGAGGGACAGTGGGCAGGGAGTTGGCGTGGCTAAACACCTCTCTCTCACCAGAGAAAGAGATAAGTGACACGGAGACCTGGGAGTGTGGAACTTCACTCAGACTCCAGGTCAAACCACTTGAGAGTTCTAAGATATGTCTGCTTCCTATATGGACCGAGAGGGAGATCTCGGGGGGGGGGGGGATATTTCTCTGACTTTTAGAAAAGGATAAATGGGTCGATGGACCATTTATTTCTTAAATACCAAATATAATGAAGTCATTACATTAGGGGCTGGATTTAGTGTTGGAAAATAAATTGCAAGTGATTGAGTGTATGCAATAGAAAAATGAGTTAAACAGTAATACATTTTATTTCAATTAATGAACCATACATAAGAGTGTACATTTACTATGTCTATCAAGGGTTAATATAAAGGTTCATTTAATTGACATAAGGGTCAATTACACTAAAATTACACTAAACAGTTTTATGTGTCATTTTTACTGATCTTCACTTAAATGCGATCTTACAAGTAACAGAATAATAGCTTTGGATTCAAGAACATCCATTTGTAAAATTAGAACAATTGTATTTCAAGTTAAGCTATCATAGTAAGTGTCTTATAACCATGGAAACTACATTCTTGAAAATCAATCCAATTACTGCTGCTTTTAAGCATATATATTTAGCTTATCCGAAAACGACGAATGCCCCCAAGACACCAGTCTTCGCCAGTTGTCACGAACCGAGGACACAGGTTGATAGGGAGCCCAGGTGCAGGGGATACGAGGGGCTTGGGGTTGGTACAGACAGGCGTCGAAAAGAAACCACAGACAGGAGATGCGGATTAAGAGTTGTATTGGATACGATGGTACAACAATATGTATATATACAAGGCAAGTCACTTGGCAGGAAGCCCTCTTGC